>OZ005661.1:230327230-230603434 GCA_963930645.1 Salticus scenicus
GAGGTATGTCGTTTGATTTCTAATCCTCAGGAGGACCCAGGATCAAATCTAAGTAGTAAGTAGTAATATACCTTGACATAAATTAATGTCTGTTAACTTTTGGTGTTAACCGCCCAGCAGGTGGCGCTGCTATACTGGAATTTTCCTCGGTAATGGGAAGGCTATACCTCAACTTGTATGGCATATAACTGTACGAAACCTGATATGTAAGGTAACCATTATAAAAAAAGAAAGTTTTAAAATGCTATTTACAGACAATAAAACTGTTTTTCTTTGGTTATTTAGTGTTAGTTTTCTCTAAGATGAAAATTGTTTGCGTACATCCTGTTAGATAATTTTAATAAATAATACTTTTCATAAATTATTTGCACTTAGTGAATTAATTTAGGAAAATATAGAAGGAAGTCTTGTGGTGGCCACAACATACTAGTTTTAGATTGCAACTAATTTTATAAGACTAAACATAGAGTAAAATGTTACTGAAGATTACACTGTTTTTTTACATACAATTCTGCAGAAAATTTGATTCCCCCCCCCCCCCCCTTCTTTTAAGAACTAGTCTATTCTATTTTTATAAAGTGCGTAGAACTTCAACAAGATCGGTGTATTATTTTTTGAAAAATCGAGTCCACTGCTTTTCTAAACGATCTGAGGAAACCAGGTCCCACCGACAGAATTTTCCAAATATTTTAGTGAACATTTTATAAAATATTATTGAACTAGTTAGTTGTAGGGCGACTAAGGCGCCCGTTGGAAAATGATCATTTCATTTTATTTATTTCGCACTTCAAATAATTCATTTGCTAGCAAGCCCGTACGAAATTTTCGCACTTTATTTATCTCTTCGTTACCTTTAAAATTATTATTACTATTTTATAGACGTCTTTTTTTAGATCATCATGACATCATATAGACGCAAATTTAATATTATATATATATTTTTATTTATTTTTTTATTTTTTTTCACGTGAAAGCCTACTTCATTTTATGCTGGAAAAAATGGCAAGAATTAAAAATTTAAATGTCTATTTTAAAGCTTTTATTTTCATATTTTAATTAATTAAAAAATCAATATCTAATCAAAAATTCGTTACAAATAGGGTACTGAATGAAAGGGGCAATTTTTCTGAATCCGTCGGATTAAACAGCTTATCGATCGGACAGTTAATTTTTTTTAAATTAACTAAAGTATGAAAGTTAGGTGGCAACTTGCGTTCACACACAGGCAGAGTCCAAGAAAATCTCTTAAGCCTAAAGCGTGACAGAGTCAGGCACTGATGAGCGCAACTATATATGCTGATTTTTCTCTTTTATATGCTCAAAATTTTTAAATAAATTTTTTTATTTATTATATTAAAAAGGAAAATGGAGAAAATATTGACTTTTTTTTTTTTTTTTTTTAGCCATCACCGAAACTTGTGTAACCCCTTAATAAACGAGTTTTTTTTTTTTTTTTTTTTTTTTTTTAAATCTATCTATATAAATAAAGCAAAGAACATATCCGGGCGGACCAATCCTATTTCTGATTGGTTTAGATTTAATTACTTTGGAAAGGAAAATCGACCTTTTTTTTTTTTTTTTTTTTTTTTTTTTGTGAAAACTGATGAATTTTTTAAAAGGATACTGCATGGATGTTATACTTTTTAAAAGAGCTCTAAAAACTGTTCATATTTTGTGGCGCACTATATACATCAAGTTATTAGATTTAAAGACATTGCGTTGCAAAGTTTCACACTGCGATACCATTTGATTGCATTTATCTTAAAATAAGAGTCTAATATTAAACAAAAAACAGTCTAATATTAAAGAATAATGAATAACGTTTTAAAAATTACCAATTTTGAAGTTCTAAGAGTTGAAATTTTTAAATTACAGTGTATTTATTTCTCATACATAATCCATTAAATTAGTAAACAATTCTTAATTCATTCTTGAGAATCATTCACATAAAGCCATAGAGCATTGTTGCAAAACGAGTGCAAAACGGAAGAAATATTTAATTTAATTTAATTTGTAATGTGTTGTTTTGACTTTTTGACTTAAAAAAGAATTTTTTATTATGTTACAGGGCTCAAAATGTGATTAAAAAATCTGGAGTGACTCCATTCGACTTTCCGAACACTGAGTAATTAACAGTTTTGTAGATAAAGTAAAGAAAGAGGAGTTGTTAAACAAACAAAAGGAGGAAAACCATAATAGACTGTTTGAGTATTTTTATCCATATACTACACGATGTTTTATTTAACGCTACTGAATTTTGAGCCCATAGATCATAATGATAAAGAATTTTTCGTTGTGTCCCTGTAAAAACCTATAAATGCTAGATTCACCAAAATGCTTATAGTTAGTGCAACAGTGATTTATAATATTCATATAAATTTTCAGCTTAATTGAATCGCACTTTTAAAAATTTTGTCCCATAGGCCATAATGATAGAGAATTTTTCTTTGTATCCCTGTAAAAAGACTGTAAGTGCTAAATTCACCAAAATCTATACAGTTCGAGCAACTGTGACCGATAACATGTGTACAAATATTTTCCTCAGATTAATAATGCTTTTAGACGCTATCACACTTTTAAAAATTTGGCCCCATAGGCCATAATGATAAAGAATTTTTCTTTGTGCCCCTGTAAAAAAACTGTAAGTACTAAATTCACCAAAATCTATACAGTTCGTGCAGCTGTGACCGATAACATGTGTAAAATTTTTTTGCTCAGATTAATGAAGCGTTTAGACGCTATCGCACTTTTAAAAATTTGGCCCCATAGGCTACAATTATAAAAAAAATTTCTTGGTGTCCCTGTAAAAAAAAAAAAAAAAAAAAAACTATAAGTGCTAGATTCACCAAAATCTATAGGGTTCGTACTATGGTGACTTACAATATACGTACCAACTTTCAGCTTATTCGAACAAAGCGTTTAGACGCTAGCGTGTTCACTCACAGACATACACACACACGTACATACACACACACATACATACATCATCGTAAAAATAGTGAAAACGGACTCGGGGGGACCTCGAAACGTATAGAAACATCAAAATCTCAAATTCGGATTTTTGACATGATTACAATACTTTCCTCACTATAGTGTTCGGAAAGTAAAAATAAATAGGGATTCAATTCTTTTGAAAATTCATTTAAATTTGGTGACCAGCGAAGCGGGCGTAGCCTGCCAGTAGATCCAATAATTAAAGATTCAGACAATAAACATTGAACCTCGAGTTTCTAGTAAAACATCAAATCTTTCAATGGGCGTCATACCTATTGCACATTCCAAGGAAATTAAGCTTCTCTGTTTTCTGTGGCTTCCTTATCAGAAAAATTCCGATGCCCCTTTTCCGTCCCTCTCCAGTGAAATGTCCCTACTTAATATCGGATTATGCCAATCCATCTTAGTTTTCACTGCATGAACCAGATTGGACGCCCCCGGTCGAGGCCACATTTAGGACGAGGAAGTGACAGGAAATTTAAGGCATATAGAAACGTGAATATACATGGTGTATCAAAAAGTATATGTCCTTAGATTTTTGTGTGTTTAATTAACATTTTCTTGCAAAGATATAAAATATTTATATATACAGTCGGTAACAAAAGTGTCCGAACACTAGCAAAAATTCCTAAGTAGAAAAAGTAAACTTCATACGGTTTTGCTAAATAAATACTTGTCGAATCCTGTTCTTAGCCAGTCTAAGAAAATGATTCGATAAGGATTTATTTAACAAAATAGTATTAAGTGTACTTTTTTTAGATAGGAATTTTCGCTGGTGTTCGGACACTTTTGTTACCGACTGTAACTACAAATCATCTTTTTTTTTTTTTTTACTTTCTTCTATATTCAGTAGCAGAAAGTACTGGATTCGTAAAAATTTTCTACTTCCAGTTTTCGATGGATTTATGTGTTTTGATAGGTCCAAAACACGATTTGACCCATTTTAGAAATTGTCTGTCTATGTGTGACAAAAATTTTGTGGCGACTGTATCTCAGGAACTGCTACACAGACTTGAATATGAAGTTATGAGTAGATACACTTTGACCTAATTTACCGCCTATCAACAATATTTGCACAGTATAAACAATGCTTTTTAACGTATTAAAATGGATAAAAATGAATCGGGAATACCTTAAAATTACGCCCACCAGCGGCCGAGCTGTTCTGCGTTCACAGCTGGTAGACGTGAGGTGCCAGGTTCGATCCCATATCGCGCTTGCCGGCCTAGCCGTTTGGAGTTTTCCGTGGTTTTCTCCGAAACTTGCGTAAATACAAGCTAGGACCCCTTAGAAAGACTTCCACGGAAGGCACTCCTCCTCAGGCCTGGGACTCTAGAGTTGTCAATCGGTCGTCTTCCCAAAACACCAAACACACCTTAAAATTACATATAAACGTAAAACGCGTGTAAATGAAATACGCATAAATAATGCTTTACTGTATCATTTTCTATTATTATTTTCTTCTATATTCAATAGAAGAAAGTATTGGATTCGTAAAAATTTTCAATCTCGGGTTTTTGACGGATTTACACGTTTTGGGAACTGTAGAACACGATTTACCATTTTTAGAAAATGTCTGTTTGTCTGTCTGTCTGTGTGGGTGTGTGTGACGAAATTTTGTGGCAACTGTATCTCAGAAACTACTGCACAGAATTTCATACAAATTGGTTTGTAGTTGCACCTTGAGATAAATTAGTGCCTATCAACTTTTGCTAAAAATTGTCTTACAGGTTGCGTTGCCATCCCGCTTTTTCTAAATTTATAACATGGTGATATAGGACAAAATTTTGTATAAATGTGCATAAAGAGAATTATTTTTTAGTAATCATTATGAAATTCATAATAAATATTTATAATAGGGGTAGTCAACTGGGAAAATTTTTTTGTATGTGTAGGAGCTTCGTCACCCCCCCATACTGGGGGGGGGGAAGTCCCCCTCGAGGGGAGTACATTTCCATGATGGGTATCTTTCAAAAGAGCTCGCCAATACCTTTAAAACGAATGGTTGAACCATCGATCTGCGATAATTTAAAATAAAGTTATCGATTTTTTTTTTTCATTTTAACAAAAAAAAAAATCCTTTTTTTAATGTAATATTGACAATAAAATTGACTTTTTTTTTTTTTTGGGGGGGGGGGATATTTTGTGTTATACCACTTCTCTAATATGGAAATCGTCTGCATTATCATGGAAAATAATTTTTTAAAATAATAATTTTAATAAATTATTTTTACTGAGTGAATTTGTATAGGAAAATATAAAAGAAAGTCATGTGGTGGCCACAACATACTAGTTTTTTACCATTGTACAGGTATGATGTAAAATGCAATAAATATGAGTATTCCAATAAGGATTCTGAAAAACCCCTACTGACTCTCCGCCAAAACAATAGTCTGAGAGTGACACGGATTTTATGGCTGTGTTTCGTAAAAGGACATTTTCGATCGAAAACCGCTATTCAGGAACTTCTAAACAAGGAAAAAGCGCTGGGAAAATATTCGACCTCTAACGGAAATGATCGAGTCATGATTACGATATCGCTTCGGCACGATGACACTGTTACTAGCGTAGAAGGTCATTTTGAGGGAATTTCTTTTCAGGATTTGCATAATTTACTGCCGGACTTCTATATTAAGGGCCCTCTTCACTCACCGCCGCCGGAAGCCGAAACTAATGTTATTATTCTATGGGAAATTTTTCTTTACAAATAACTTATTAACTAATACATATTTTTAAATTCTGTTTTCACATTCTGAAAATTCCCAGCTGTTCAATGGACGGACCTTTTTTAAATATATATATATATATTTTTTTAATTTTTTATACTTTATTTTGAAGCTGTAAAATACGAATCTTCAATATGTGAATTTTTTTCATTTTGCAATTTCAAAATAAAATATTAAAAATTAAAAAAATACATTTTTAAAAAAGGTCCGTCCATTTAACAGTTTGGGAATTTTCTGAATGTGAAAACAGAATTAAAAAATATATGTTAGTTAATAAGTTATTTGTAAAGAAAATTTCCCCATAGAAGAACATTGGCTCGAGCTTCCGGCGACGGTAAGTGAAGAGGGCCGTTAAGAGAATGCTTCACTTAACGTGACCGGCAGCATAACCCAAAGTTATTGTATGGGGAAAATTTTGTTATGCAAATTACTAATTACTAAATATATTTTCTTATATATTCCGTTTTCACATTTCGAAAATTCACAGCCTTTAAATTAATTTTCATTTACCAAACATTCATTTTTAAATGTTTGAATATTTCATTTTTGTTGCTATATAATGTGAAAAATGCGCATATTTCATTTTTTTTTTTTTTTTTTTTTTTTTTTTTACATTTTAAAACTTTTATAAAAGAAATGTTAAAAATTAAAAAAATTATATTTTTGGAAAAACTACAATCTATTTAACGTTTGTGAATTTTCTAAATGTGAAAACGAAAAAAAAATAAACAAATAAATAAATAAATAAAATTGGTTAATAAATAATTTACATATCAAATATCCTCATATAATAACGTGGGGTTTATCTGCTGGCTTTGTTTAAAATAGCGTTCCCCTTAAAGCATCTTTTAAATGTTTTAACTTTTTAGATGTTTTAGTATGAGTGCAAAATAAGTTTGTTTCCATTGATTATAAGTTTCTGTCTTTCTTTTTTTTTAAAATTCATATTGAAATTTCACAAATATAGGTAGAATATTACGTACAAATTTTTGAATAAGCACCATAAAATGCAATAATCTCGCAACAATTGTTTCGTTTCAAAAGAGCACACGACCCTTCGTCAGGCGAAGAGAGGGGTTGGAGACAAAATCTCGCGAGGACAAAATATCGCCGACGTAAATGAATACAAAGCGAAAATGAGTTGGTAATTATTAGTAATGTTGTATAAAATTTCATGACAACACATACCTTAGTGAGAGCACTGACATTCTGACAAACCTACAACAAAAATTTTTATAAATTTTACTTAAAATAGTTTAAAGACTATATTTATTAACTTTTTTCAAAATTAGTTATAATGAATTCAATCGTGCTTATCAATTTTAAAATTTTTAATTCAAGTTTGTGAACAGTGTTCAGCTTTAATGTCAGCAGTGATATACATGATTTTTAAAATGTATTTTGAATAGTGAAAAGCAAAAGATAAAATAACTTTAAAATAAACATAGATAAAATAATGGAATTGAACTCTATGATTTATTTATTTATTTATTTTAATTAATTAATTAATATCTATAAGGCCCTGTGGCCCCCGCTAGAGATCACACGTGACACAAAATCAAATTTTCAAATAGATCGTACTATTTTTTTGACGCGATGTTATGTCCGGATACCCCTTCGTCAGACGAAGAAAGAAGGCACGAGTGCTGCAGTCAAAGTAGCAACGAACTCGTGACTGCAGCAGTCGTGCCTACTTTGTTCGCCTGACGAAGGGTCGTGTGCTCTTTCGACACGAAACAATTGTTGCGAGATTATTGCACTTTATCGTGTTTATTCAAAGGTTTGTACGTAATACCATCAATTTTGTGGTGCTTTCTTATTATAGGTAGGATGTTTAAGGTTTTTTTCTTTTTTTTTTTAATTCAGTTTACTTTTCAAACATTAAGTAATTAACAGTTGTTTCAATAAATTAAAATAAAAGAAGTCGTTAAATAAACAAAAAAGAAAATTATAATAGGGGGATTGAATATTTTTCTCGAAAAACTATGCTCTTTTAATTTAATGTTACTGCACTTCAAATATTGTAAGCTCATAGGTCATAATAATAAGTAATTTTTTATTCTGTCCCTGTGAAAAAAAAAGGATAAGGGCTAGTTCCCCAAAACCTATGTGACGGTGACCTATAACATGTATATAAATTTAAAACTCAATCGAATAAGATGTTTAGACATCATCGCACTTTACATAATTTCAACCCATAGATTATAATGATAAAGAATTTTACTTTGTCTCCCTGTAAAAAATCTGTGAGTGCCAGATTCACCAAAATCTGTAAAATTCGTTCGACGGTGACCTACAACATACCATTCAAATGAAGCATTTAGATACAATCCTGTTCACACGCACACATACCTCACCGTAAAAATAGCAAAAATGAACTCATGGAACATCAAAATGTTTAAATACACCAAAATTTCAAAGTCGAATTTTTATCATCATAACAATACTTTCCTTACATATGTATACTCGGAAAATAAAAATTAATGTTTATAATGGATTATAATAAAAAATAATAGCATAATATTTTAATGTTTTTCACAATTAACTTAATTAGGAATTTACATTAAAATGTTCTAAAATTGCATTAAAAGGCTCTTGAAGCTGCATTATTATAAAATAAATTAATATCTTTGGAATAATTAAATATGTTCATCAATTTTTAATTATAAATTAATTTTGATATGCATACTTCTCTCTCTCTGTTTTTTTTTTTTTTTTTTATATATATAACAAATAGAGTAGGTGCTCCAGTGATTGGCATGTTCCAGAAATTGACATCTATCCCGAAATAATTAATAAATAAGAAAAATAATAAAATCATATATTTTCCGTATAAAAATTTTAACATTTTATGTCAAACACTGGAGCGCAGGGTGCTAATAAAATGAGCTGGTAAAATGAATAACTAGCTGTGTCAAACGCTGGAACATAGGGTGTCAATGACTGATAAAATGGAAAATTGGCAGTGTCAATCACAGAAACACTGAGTGGGTGTCAAAAAAAAAAAAAAAAAAAAAAAAAAAAATGTTATCAAATGTATATATTTTAACATATATGTGGTTCTGGATGTCTTTCACACCATATGTACTAACTCAAGATTTCTAAAAATATTTTCTGATGACTAGAACATTAAAAACATCAGAGATTGCTCTAAAAGTGTCAATCCCTGGTGCACTTGCCCTACATTTTTTATTCACGTTTTTGAGCAGATAAAAGAGCAACATTTCAACAATATTTTATAAAATTTTGTTTAAATTTCCTCTTTTATATGCTCAAAATTATGAAAAAAAATATTATATATATTTATTTATTTTATTAAAGAGAAAGAGAGAGAGCGAGAGAGAGAGATAGAGAGAAAACATGCTTTTTCTTCTTCGTCTTCTTCTTCTTCTTCTTTTTTTTTTTTTTTTTTTTTTTAAAGCCTTTGGAACCCATGTAACCTATTAATCAAGAATGCAAATTCTATATTATTTTTTGGAAAATTTGAAATGAGTCGCAAACAACATGAACTTTTATCATTATTATTTTTATGTTAGTTTAATGAATTTTTGAAAACCTGTGATCAACTGAAATACACTCGTTATTCATTTATACTAAAACATATTAAAAGACGGGTTATGTTCCTTTAGAAAAAGACACCCCACACACACACACACACACACACACACACACGGGGCATGTTACCTATAGCAGTCCAGTCAAAATAGGAAAAAAAAATCGTCTAGTTTTGAAATTTTGCATATTCATAGCCGAGAGGGTTCTGAACAATATACTAAAAGTCTCCACCCGTGGTGGGTGAGCGGGGGTCAAGGGGGGGGGGGCACTTAAAGGAGGCACTTTTCATTTTTTTTATTAAATATCTTGAAAACTATTGCATTTAGAGAAAAAATGCGAATTACAAAATTAATTTACGTAAAATTTCCTACAAAAATGTCTCTTACATTTTGCTTGTATGATCAATAGTTTAGAAAATATAGGGGGATGCAGTAACGCATTTTCTTGAAAAATGCTTTTTTGCAATAGTAAAACAACTAAAGTGTGTACTGAAAAATGTTCTGGTGAATTATTTTCTAATGTACAAAACAAATATATACATAGGGAATATGTAAGGGTAATACAGCACTTTTTGTACGTTTTATTAAATAATTTTAAAGCTAGTAGGCGCAAGTGGTGATTTGAGTAAAAATCCAGATAATGAAGACCCAAAACCGACGAACAGTTAAAAAAAAATCGTGTAGTTTTGAAACTGAGCACAGTTATAAGGTTAAGTGTCCTGAACAACATACTAAAAGTCCCCAACGATGCAAGGGGGTGGGGGGGTGAGCAAGGGGCATTTAAAGGGAGCACTTTTCCCTTTTCTTATTAAATGTCTTGAAAATCATCGCATTTAGAGAAAAAATGTCAATTACAAAATTAATCTACGTAAAATTTTCTAAAAAAAATGTCCATTAAATTTTGCTTGTATGATCAATAGTTTAGAAAATATAAAGGAAAGAAACATTTCTTGAAAGCTTCATATTCGCAATAGTAAAATCCACTAAAGAGCGTAATTAAAAGGGCTTAGGTCAAATATTTTTTTAAGTACAAAATAAATATATACATAGGACATATGTAAGGATAATACAGCATGTTTTGGTACGTTTTAAACAAGTTTAAGTCTAGTAGGGCAAGTGACGTTTTGAGTAACAATCCAGATAACGGAGACCCAAAACTGATGAATAGTAAAAAAAAACTCGTGTAGTTTTGAAATTGAACACAATCAGGTTCTAAATAACATACTAAAAATCTCCAATTGTCGGGGGTGAACGGGGGACAGGACTGGGGGGGGGACACTTAAAGGAGCTTTTTTCAGTTTTTCTTAAATATCTTTAAAACTAAGGGATTTAGAGTAAAAAACTCTATTAACCCGTTAGCGTCCAATGTCTTCATTTGAGGACAGCTAATAAAAGGGCACGTATATTTTTTGTGGTTTCTTGGAAAGATTTTTGAATTTTAGTGAAAGTTTCTAGCGTCACTCTAAATGATCCCTGAAAGTTTTATGTGCCTACTATTAATTATTATTTCATAATTTGGATAGTCATGTTATGATTTTTCATTTGTCGCACATATATTTGCTTTTCGCGTAGGTATACCAACTTAAATCAAGTTGAATAATAATATATATTATAATACTTTACTTTCGAGATCTTTGTCAACATATAATAGGAAATTAATCTATTATCTCAAAGTTTTTCTATCTCGAAGTTTTCTCGCTAGAACAGTAAACGTCAATAAATGAGGATAGACTTTAAATTTAAAACTATCAGAAGGATTCTTTAAGTTAATATATTTTACTGCCAGTTGTCTATAATAATTTAGAAGTGAAATAATCAGCTAATAATATTTTGCAAAATTAATTCGGGCATTAAAGGGTTAAAGAATTAAACTACATAAAATTTCAAAAAGAATGTTCATTACATTTTGTTTGTATGATCAATTGTTTAGGAAATATAAAAGAAATGGAACGTCGCATTTTCTTAAAAATTGCTTTTTAATCTCATACTTAAAAGAGAAGGTGTTATAAATTTGAAGACTTTATTTGTCTTTATATTTGAGGTCGTTTTATTTTAACATATTTTGCTTCTGGAAAGTCCTTTCAGACAGTGCTTTTGATTCATAAAAAAAACTTTTTATAATTAAAAAGAATTATTTTTCAGAAATTTAAAACACTGCAAGTGAAATATCCTAAAACTATGTTGATATATAAAAATATTGATATTTTGTTTTTTTTTTAGTACGGAAGAATGTTAGTCTCAATCTACGGATTGTTACTATACCAGTTTTTCAATAGTTAGACAAGAAGAAAAGAAAAACTAATAGAGTCCTTTGTATTAAACTAAATTTTGTTTTTGCCAGAATTTCATGAAAATCTTTTTTTTTTTTTTTTTTTTTTAAGGAAAAGAAAAGAAAAGAAAATTAATAATAATCAGTTTCGAAACAAACAGTATCGAAAAAGTTTTTTTTTTTCTTTTTTTAATAAATTTGAATTAGGAAATAAAAAGCGCGCGTGCAAAATGAAATTAAAAAAAAAAAAAAAAAAAAGAAAGAAAAGAAAAGAAACAAGATAATTAAGTTTGAATTTGAGTTGGTAATTTAAGGATGCCATTGATATAGCAACTTTTTTAGCCATTTTATTACCATTTTGGCTATGAATAAAAATGACTATTCCAATTGTGTAAGTAAAGGCCTTAGTGAGAAATGTCTTCTTCGGTGCTAAATTTTAAATTTCTTCCAGGTGGTCCAATGCTAAAGCTGTTCCCTATCTTAAAATTTCTCTGTACGATTAAGTAAATATTCGGATCAACTTAGTAAAGCACTGTTTGGCGACTTTTAAAGTTTTGTCGCCGAAACAGTCTGGACATTTATATTTTAATATTTATTTAATTTTTCATATTATTTACAATAGTAATATAAACTATAGTTCGTAATTAAAAGGGTTCAGGTAAATATTTTCTACTCATACAAATAAATATCTGTATGTGTGTGTGCGCGTAATGCGGCAAGTTTAAAGAATAGAAGTCAGAATATACAAATCGAAAAACTCTACTTTTCAGTAAGATATCCATAAAATACAAAGCAACGGCTATCACAAAGGACTGTATTGAACAAAAAGAATTGCACTATATGTATATTACAGACAAACGTAAATTTTTATACATTAAAATAAATAGAGAGTAATTTAAAATATTTATACTAAACTGTTGTTAATATATATATATGCATCATGCATGCTTACAATAAGTAGTTTTAAGGTATTTTAATATATCATAATATACACATTTTATATATCTTATATCTACTGTCACTTACAGAAGGTTTTAAAAAAATGCAATTTCCATTCAGCTTGCCTATATCTTTAAAATATATATATATATATATATCATTCAAAGGAAATAAATGGCGTTTCTGTATGAAGTTTCAAGCAGTTTAGTTTTATAATTGAGTATTTTCTGCTAAATTCACTGGTTTTAAAGATATTAAAAAAAAAAAAAACTGAAAAAAATTCTCTTTAAATACCCCCCAGCCACCTACTCACCCCTCACAGTTGGGAACATTTAGTATGTTGTTCAGCACCTTTAAACCCATGACTGTGCTCAATTTCAAAAGTATACGACTTTTTTTTACTGTCCGTCGGTTCAGTGGCGGATCCAGAACTTGACTTTTGGGGGGGGGCTAAGATTTTTCAAAGTGTTATTCTAGACCAATAAAAAATTTACAATTGCAATATTCAATTGTGAATGTCAGTGTTTTGGGGGGGGGGGGGCTTCAGCCCCCTAGACCCCCTTAAATCCGCCACTGCGTCGGTTGTGGGTCTTCGTTATCTAGATTTTTACTCAAACCACCACTTGCACCTACCAGCTTTAAAACTATTTAAAACGTACAAAACATGCTGTATTATCCTTACATATTCCTTATGTATGTATTTGTTTTGTACATTAGAAAATATTTGGTCAAAACCCTTTTAATTACACACTTTAGTTGATTTTACTATTGCAAAAAACATTTTTCAAGAAAATATGTTACTTCATCCCCCTATATCTTCTAAACTATTGATCATACAAACAAAATGTAATAGACATTGTTGTAAGAAATTTTACGTAGATTAATTTCGTAAATGACATTTTTCCCCCCTCTAAACACGATAGTTTTCGAGATATTTAATAAAAAATGAAAAATATCCCCTTTAAATGCCCCCTGCTCACCCACCACGCGGGAGGGGACTTCTAGCATGTTGTTCAAGACCCTCTCGGTTATAAATATGCAAAATTTCAAAACTACATGACCTTTTTTTTTTTCCTATTTGTAAAATTTGGACCTTCGTTGCTTGAACGTATAGGACCCTAGTCTAATTTATCGGCCTGAGGCCGTACCCCACCAGGGGCGAGCAATTCTGTGCTCAAAATTGGCAGATGGGAAGTGTCGGGATCGATCCCAGATTGCGCTCATCGACCAAGCAGTTCAGAGTTTTCCGTGGTTTTCTCCAAAACTCGCGTAAATACGGCTAAGTCCCCTTAGGAAGACCCTCACGGAGGGCATCACTTATAGGTCTAGGACAACTTATAGGCCTAGTAGTCAATCGATCTTAAGCCATACAAGAACAATAACGTCCTTAAGGGCCCTCTTCACTCACCGCCGCCGGAAGCCGAAGCTAATTTTATTCTTTGGGAAATTTCTCTTTACAAATAAGTTATTAACTAATACATATTACTAAATTCTGTTTTCACATTCTGAAAATTCCCAGCTGTTAAATTGACGGACCTTTTTTAAAAAAATATTTTTTTAATTTTTTATATTTTATTTTGAAGCTGCAAAATACGAATTTTCAATATGTGAAATTTTTTCATTTTGCAATTTGAAAAAAAAATATTAAAAATTTAAAAAATACTATTTTGAAAAAAGTCCGTCCATTTAACAGTTGGGAATTTTCTGAATGTGGAAACAGAATTCAAAAATATGTATTAGTTAGTAAGTTATTTGTAAAGAAAATTTCCCCATAGAATAACATTGGATTGGGCTTCCGGCGACGGTAGGTGAAGAGAGCCGTTAAGCCCTACAGCAACAACAAACAATTAAACATTTTTAAAAAAGTATCGTATAAGTATTCTTCACGAATCTGGAACCTCTGTTTTTCTAGTTCTTTACGAACTTTTCGTCTAAAGTAAGAATATTTTAAGAATTTTCTTGTATTGCAATTAATCTATAATACCACCACCGACAATAGTAGTCTGCTGTCAGGAAAAAGTAAAAAATAACTATAGTGCTGCCATCTAGTATCACAGCAGAAAATTGCTAACGCCAGGAGCGAAGTATCAAATATCTAATGCTGCCATCTAGTTACAATGAGTGAAACAACTTTTAAAGTATTTAAAATAAAGTAGTGTATCTATAATCGAAAACCTTAGGGACCGACTTCTATTATTTATTAAAGAGTACATAATTCATTTTAATTCTTTCTACAATGAGTTTAGACAAACTTATAACACCAAGAATCATAATTTAAACGACAGTCCTAAAGTAAGTGAGTTTAGGCTATTAAGAGCGGACAATACCTAATCTCGCCGGCAGCCTTCGCCCATGTTATTCTATGGGAAAATTTGTTTACATAATTACTCATTACCTAATGAATATTTTTCAATTCTGTTTTCACATTTAGAAAATTCATAAGTGTTAAATCAGTACTTGTTTTCCAAAAATTAATTTTTTAAAATTTTAGTATTTCATTTTGCGATTAGAAAATGAGAAAAATGCATTTTGGAAAAATCTCATTTTTGAACTCAAAATTAAAATGTAAAAATTAAAATAAAATGAATTTTTCAAAAATGAATACTCATTTAACGGTTATGAATTTTCTGACTGCGAAAACAGAATTTAAAAATATTCATTAGGTAATGTGTAATTCTCGCAACAAATTTTCCCATAGAATAACATGGGCGAAGGCTGCCGGCGAGATTAGGTATTGTCCCCTCTTAAAGATTATTCTAAAATTGGTTTTAAACCTTTAAAGTTCACTAAGTATTTTCTTTTGAAAATTGAAAAACAAAATGATCGTCAATATGTAAAAAAGAAAAAAATACAGTCAAACCCCGATTTAGTGCCATCATCGGTACGCATAATAATATGGCGTTATAACGGATTTGGCGCTATACTAAATTATAATCCTAGCTGTATAAAAGAAATAAAATTAAATATTATCTTACCTCATTATATTACAAGCAACAGAAAATTTGAGGAACATTGCACTAAATATGTGATAACTAGCGTTTTATTTTGATCTACGCAGTAATTATATTTATGGAGAAGAAAAATATTTTAATATACCAGCTGTTTTTGAAGTGAAAACTTCTTTAGGCGCGTTGAGCACTTTTGGGTGAACAAAAATCATGGAACTCGCGTCATCGTCACCGAACGCTTTCCATGAGCTATATGTATACTGTGTATATATGTACATAGATATACCTCCGTGCGTTATTCGTATACATTATATATATATACAAAGAGTATATATATAATGTATCTATACAAAGAGTATATATATAATGTCTCTCTACATATATATCCATATATGTAGCGCACGGCGCGGCATGCCTCATATACATATATATATATATGTATAAAATATATACTAATACGAGTAGTATACTGGCATCTGTCTCTTTCTAGTTTTATACTCTATGTATGTATGCACTTTTTCCACAGTATACACATAGTTCACAAAGTACAAGCACGTGTTTTTATACAGACTGTTATATTCTTATTTTTACTTTCAATATAAATTTAAAGTTTAAATGATTAAAGTTTAAATTGGTCATTAACACTTCTTTAATAAACACTTCTTCCAAAAATAATTCAAAAATAATAATCTAATAGCTCGACGGTACAATTCACAAGTTACTTAGTTTACACTTCTATCGGCAGTCCCCAAAGACTGCCTTTTTTTTTTTTTTTTTTTTGCGGAAATGTTCTCAATGTCTTTTTCTAAAGTTAAAAGGCTATCAATCACCTTTTTATCCGTTGAAAATGTCTTTTTCTAAAGTTAAAAGACTATCAATCACCTTTTTATCCGTTAAAATTTTTTTTCTGAATACTCTAAGTGACAAAAAAAAATGCAGTTTATCGTTTTATCGTCATAGATTTAGATATTAAGAAGAGAGAGAGGGGAAACTGGATATATAAAAGACATTTTTAATGATTTGTATTGGTTATTACATATATGTACATAAGTATAAACATATATATCCTAAGGCTATGTTAACTCCATTTAAAGAAATTTCAAACATGAAATAAAAATAAGATTTTATTCTTAATTAAATAGTACCGAATATTATTAATGAAGGAAGTAACTACGAGAGTTTTTTTTTTTTTCCATTGACAGTACATTGTCTGATAATTATTTCTTTTTTCTGTTTATAAAACATTTTCAGGCACTATGAAAAATTAGGCAATATATAAAATTTTAAACTAACTGATCTAAAACCTTTTGATATCATGTTTGAAGATCTTGGTTTACAGGGCCTAGAAATAAAGGAGAATAGTTTAGGTATACAAGTTTCAGTTACCATGCTTGTTAATGGAATAACTCGTGTACTTCAACTCTAAAAATTAAATGATTATTTAATACATTGTTGTCCGAAAAAAAGTATTTCTGGTTAATAATAATAATACCAGCGAGCTTCGCCCGCTAGCCGGTCAGTATTTTCAAATGAATCACTATAATTAATGAATCACTAACAGTAACTTTTAGTCTTAAGAAAAGAAATTAAAAAAAAAAATCATTTCTGATCGGGTAAAATGTCGTCCCGGGTACCCACTGCCTTCGGCAGCGCAGTCCCGTACGCGCTGCGTGTGCAGAAGTTCAGAGATACACGCGCTGCGCGCGCGTATTCCTTCCCTAACCTTTCGTGCCCCCCGCCCCCAAAAAAATTCATTTCCGATCAGGTAAAAACTCGCACCGGGTCCCCACTGCCTTCGGCGGCGCAGACCCATGCGCGCTGCGCGCAAATATTCCTTCTCAAATCTAATTATTATTCTTAAGAAAAGAAAAGGGAAAAAAATCATTTCTCATGGGGTACAAAGTCGGCCCGGGTCCCCACTGCCTACGGCAGCGCAGTCCCGTGCGAGCTGAGTGCGCACAAGTTAAAGAATACACGCGCTGCACGCGCGCATACCTTCCCTGACACTTCGTGCCCCCTAAAATAAATCATTTCTGATCGGGTAAAAAATTACGCGGGGTCCCCACTGCATTCGTCAGCGCAGACACATGCGCGCTGCGCGCACACGTGTGAAGGTATACGCACGCTGCGCGCACGTATTCCTTCTCAAATCAAATTTTTATTCTTAAGAAAAGAAAATTAAAAAAAATTATTTCTCATCGGTTAAAAAGTCGGAGCGGGTTCCCACTGCCTTCGGCAGCGCAGTCCCGTGAGCGCTGCGCGCGCACAAGTTAGGGGATACGCCTATTTCTTCCCCACCCTTTTAGCCCCCCCTAATTAACCTACGTATACCAATTTTGAACGGTCTAACTCAATTAGCTGAGATGTAAAAGAACACCTAATCAGGAGGCCTCAAAACGTGTAAATCTGGTGAAAACTTTCGATAATATAAAAGAACTTTAAAATATCTTTCGAATGATGTATTAAAAATAATTTAATCATAATTAGAAATTGAAATATTGAAATTTCAAAATATTACAGCGCCATCTTGCGGTAGAAATTTCTGTAATGTACTGTTCGATTCCAAATCAACAAAGCTTTCTAATGATGTATTACTTATGAAATTATTTTAATTAGTAGCTGAGGTACAAAAGAAAACTGATTCAGGACACCTCAAAACGTGTAAATCTGGTGAAATTTTTCGATAATATAAAAGAACTTTAAAATGTCTTTCGAATGATGCATTGAAAATAATTTAATCATAATTAGAAAATAAAATATTCAAATTTGAAAATATTACCGCGACATCTGGCGGTAGAAATTTCTGTAATCTACTGTTCGATTCCAAATCAACAAAGCTTTCTAATGATGTATTACTTGTGAAATTATTTTAATTAGTAGCTGAGGTACAAAAGAAAACTGATTCAGGACACCTCAAAACGTGTAAATCTGGTGAAAACTTTCGATAATATAAAAGAACTTTAAAATATCTTTCAAATGATGTATTAAAAATAATTTAATCATAATTAGAAATTGAAATATTGAAATTTAAAAATATTACAGCGCCATCTTGCGGTAGAAATTTCTGTAATGTACTGTTCGATTCCAAATCAACAAAGCTTTCTAATGATGTATTACTTATGAAATTATTTTAATTAGTAGCTGAGGTACAAAAGAAAACTGATTCAGGACACCTCAAAACGTGTAAATCTGGTGAAATTTTTCGATAATATAAAAGAACTTTAAAATGTCTTTCGAATGATGCATTGAAAAAAATTTAATCATAATTAGAAAATAAAATATTCAAATTTGAAAATATTACCGCGACATCTGGCGGTAGAAATTTCTGTAATCTACTGTTCGATTCCAAATCAACAAAGCTTTCTAATGATGTATTACTTATGAAATTATTTTAATTAGTAGCTGAGGTACAAAAGAAAACTGATTCAAGACACCTCAAAACGTGTAAATCTGGTGAAAACTTTCGATAATATAAAAGAACTTTAAAATATCTTTCGAATGATGTATTAAAAATAATTTAATCATAATTAGAAATTGAAATATTGAAATTTAAAAATATTACAGCGCCATCTTGCGGTAGAAATTTCTGTAATGTACTGTTCGATTCCAAATCAACAAAGCTTTCTAATTATGTATTACTTATGAAATTATTTTAATTAGTAGCTGAGGTACAAAAGAAAACTGATTCAGGACACCTCAAAACGTGTAAATCTGGTGAAATTTTTCGATAATATAAAAGAACTTTAAAATGTCTTTCGAATGATGCATTGAAAAAAATTTAATCATAATTAGAAAATAAAATATTCAAATTTGAAAATATTACCGCGACATCTGGCGGTAGAAATTTCTGTAATCTACTGTTCGATTCCAAATCAACAAAGCTTTCTAATTATGTATTACTTATGAAATTATTTTAATTAGTAGCTGAGGTACAAAAGAAAACTGATTCAGGACACCTCAAAACGTGTAAATCTGGTGAAATTTTTCGATAATATAAAAGAACTTTAAAATGTCTTTCGAATGATGCATTGAAAAAAATTTAATCATAATTAGAAAATAAAATATTCAAATTTGAAAATATTACCGCGACATCTGGCGGTAGAAATTTCTGTAATCTACTGTTCGATTCCAAATCAACAAAGCTTTCTAATTATGTATTACTTATGAAATTATTTTAATTAGTAGCTGAGGTACAAAAGAAAACTGATTCAGGACACCTCAAAACGTGTAAATCTGGTGAAAACTTTCGATAATATAAAAGAACTTTAAAATGTCTTTCGAATGATGTTTTAAAAATAATTTAATCATAATTAGAAATTGAAATATTCAAATTTGAAAATATTACCGCGACATCTGGCGGTAAAAATTTCTGTAATCTACTGTTCGATTCCAAATCAACAAAGCTTTCTAATGATGTATTACTTATGAAATTATTTTAATTAGTAGCTGAGATACAAAAGAAAACCTAATCAGGACACCTCCAAACGTGTAAATCGGGTGAAATCTCGAATTCCATTTTCGATAATGTAAAAGTACTTTAAAATGTGTATCGAATGACGCATTAAAAAAAAATTTAATCATGATTAGAAATAGAAATATTGAAATTTAAAAATATTACAGCGCCATCTGGCGGTAGAAATTTCTGTAATCTACTGTTCGATTCCAACTCAACAAAGCTTTCAAATGATGTATTACTTATGAAATTTTTTTAGTTAGTAACTGAGACAAAAGAAAAACCCATTCAGGACACTTCAAAACGTTTAAATCAGCAGAAATGTCGAAATATCAAATTTCTGTAATCTACTATTCAATTCCAAATCAGCAAAGCTTTCAAATGATGTATTACTTATGAAATTATTTTAATTAGCAGCTGCGATACAAAAGAAAACCCATTCAGGGCACCTCAAAACGTGTAAATCAGGTGAAATCTTGAATTCCACTTTCGATACTTTAATTAGTATCTGAGATACAAAAGAATACCCATTCAGGACACCTCAAAACGTGTAAATAAGCTGAAATCTCGAATTCCACTATTGCGATGCAAAAGAAAACCTAATCAAGACACCTCAAAACGGGTAAATCGGGTGAAATCTCGAATTCCCCTTCCGATAATGTAACCGTACTTTAAAATGTGTATCGAATGACGTATTAAAAAAAAATTTAAACATAATTAGAATCTGAAATATTGAAATTTTAAATTATTACAGCGCCATGACACCTCAAAACGTGTAAGTCAGGTGAAATTTCGAATTCCATTATCTGCGGTAGTCGGTTAATGGATGTAAATAGAAAAAGAAATATTTTTACCTTAGTGTATTTGCGTCGTTTTTAAACTGGCATCCTCTTTCGACAGATAAAATGTCAGGCGTGTAAAGATAAAATTTAATTTGCAATTAAATTGTAAATCTTTTGTTTATTGACCAAAATGGATGAAATTTTAACTGCAAGTTTGTTTTGTGGTGTTAAGATTGTATACTAAGTGAAATGTGCGAACTTGAAAAATTGAAGAAAATTGAAATTTGCAATTTTTTATTCCACTTAAAATACATCTGAGTATAAATCAGTGGCAGGTGCTTTTTTTTCGTTTCCGCTGTCTAGACGATCATCTGCAAAGCTAAGATTCTTGTGATTTGTTGCCAACATTTTTTTATAGTTTAGTTAATTTAAAAAAATCTAATTGTCCGATCTATAAGCCGTTTAAACCACCGGATTAAGAAAAAAAAGCCCTTTCCAATGGTATCTTGTTTGTAACAATACGACTGATATTTCTAATTTATTTTCCACTTTTTCCGTAAAAATGTCGCTTTTAAGCATTTAATCAGGAATTTTCGGTCATTTTTTGGTAGACATGGGTCGAAGTTTTAATTATTGTATCTCCGCTAATTAAGGTTGCATCGCTTAGCGAATTATCACGATGTCGAGAGGAAGAAATTCTGCGTCTGTCGACACCAGTTTCGAGGCGCTGCGACCATTAGCGCCGGAGCTTCAGCGCTTACAAGGCATTTCTCACAGACAGACAGACAGATGCGCACAGATTTTAATAATATAAGGAGACTAGCGGGCGAAGCCCGCTAGCGGGTCAGTATTTTCAAATGAATCACTATAATTAATGAATCACTAACAGTAACTTTAACTCTTAAGAAAAGAAAAAAAAATAATTTCTGATCGGGGTCGCCCCGGGTCCCCACTGCCTTCGGCAGCGCAGTCCCGTGCACGCAAAAGTTAACGGTTACACGCGCTGCGCGCGCGTATTCCTTCCCTGACCCTTCGTGCCCCCTAAAAAAAAAATCATTTCTGATCGGGTGAAAACTCACACCGGGTCCCCCCTTTAATACCATAAAATAAATAAGTATTAGATAAAATAAAGGTTATTTTATTCAATATCAATTTATTTAATAAACCACTTTTGTTTTATTCATTTCAATGTACAAAATATTCTTCTAAATAAGGATAAACAGCCAAATCTAGTACGCCTAGTTTCTCCTATCCGTATGAATACATGAAAAAGGGAGTGAAAAGTCTCTTGTACCTTCCACACTGTTCTCAAGTTAGCTTTGCCCCGAGTATAGTAAATTTTAGTAAAGGATTTCTATCAATTACATTCAATATAGAAGAATATAATTAATTGATTTTGGGCAGTCTTGTATATTGTCCATAAATTTAATACATGCCGCATAGTGAATTTAAATTTAGTCCAGTCGGAAAAACATATAATAGAATTTCAAAGTGCCCTAGGAGCAATTTTCAAGTCTTGAAAAATTGCTGACACGTTGCATACGTCAACAACTGCATACACATCTGATGTATCAGCTGATAGATGTATCATCCAAACATATCTAAATTTTTTTGTGTGGACCCGTACAAAAATGGTGGCTTATTTTTATACCGTACGCTAACTAAACTTTCTTTTATGTATATAAAAAATAGATGTTAATTTAATTTTGATTAGTGTAGTCTAAAGGTGTTAAAATGTAGGGGAGACCCGTGTACCTAGGGCCATCATGTACTTAGGGCCACCCCACTTTATTTGAATAATATTTAATTTTAAGTTTTAATATTCAAATGGGCGAGTAACAACACCAATTGCTACTTTTACAACTACTTTGGAACTTTTGAGGAGAAAGTTTTGACAAGTTACATGTAGAAAACGAATTTACATGGTTTGAAGTAAAATTTTGAAGTTCATCTCTTTTGCTATTTTACAAAGGGAAGTTTAATATTTTTCTTTCATTTTTAGTGTATAATTATGCTTGTTATATTGAGTAATAAATGAGATATTTAATTAGTTCTCTCTGCATGTGGATTTTTTAGCGGAAGGCATTTTGAAAGAAGTTACCAAAACTTGTACCTACACTGTTAAAAAAATGCAGAAAAAATACAGAAATTCTCTGTAATTTCAGAAAAAAAGTCGTAAAATACGTTTTGTCTACGTAATTTTTCCGTAATTTACGACTTTTTTTCTGAAATTACAGAGAATTTCTGTATTTTTTCTGCATTTTTTTAACAGTGTAGGGCCACATAGCTGCCTTGTAACTAGGGCCAGTGTGTTTGGACCTTTTAACACTTTCGCGACCGCATGTTTTTATCTTTTTGACAGTAAGGTCCACCTATGGATGTTTTTCTCATAAGTTACAAATTTTCAAAACAAATTTTTCCGTATTCACATTTATATTACAAATGGATATGCATTATAATCATACTCTCTCTAATCAAAGTATTTGCATCCATAGTATACTGGTTGTACAAATATGAATATTGTGTATATTTTTTAGAAACAAATAACATATAAATTGCAAAAGAAACGCCCACTGGTGGAGTTTCATATTTTCAAAGGGAATCTATGTCAGCGGTCGCGAAAGTGTTAAGAAACACAGTACAGCCTATAGTAATTGGATGCTGGGAAACCCTGGTAAACCAATCACTATATATGACGTTGCTGAAAGTGTTGGCAAGTCCTATCCATCGGCCTTTACTCCTGTAAACATTCTATCAGGCTTTCGTGTATCCGGCATATGGCCAATGAATCAAAACACATTCACTGAGGATGAATATTTAAGTTCAAGTGTGAGTGAAAGACAAGATCCCTCCATAAATTTCGAAAAAAAAAAAAAAAAAAAAAAAAAAAAAGAAAGATTTTCCAGGAAGAAAGTGAACCAATAATGATAGAACTGGATGTCTGTTTCGTGTCCTGATGAAATTTCGAAACCTTCAACACCTAACATCTTTTCGTGTATCATGCTTTAATAGATACGAACCTAAGCAAAACCTTACCTAAAGCAAAATCTCCCACATCAAAGAAAAGATGTGACCGAAAACCAGAAAGATCTAAAAATTCAAGAGACACTCCAGAAAAAAAAATAAATTGAAGAAAAAAAAAATTCTGTTAGAATATCCCAAAGAAAAAAGAAAGAAAGAAAGAAAAAATTTCAAATTAAGGCAACAACATAATTATTATATAGTAAATAAATATATTACTTGATATTGTTTCTTTTATAAAATGCATGTTTATATGCTTATTTTCTATTCATTACAAAGTGAAATCTAAATTTGAGATAATGGACCTAGGTACAATGAGGTCTGGCCCCAGGTACAATGAAGGTGTTGTACCTAGGGCCACGTGTGAAGTTTTTTTTTAAACCTTCTATTTGTCGGAATTTATTATTTTAGGTATTTATATTAATCCCAATTGGAAGTAATTAGTCCTATAGATATGTATATATCAGTTTGATAATTTTAAATAGGTCAAGGGCTCTGTTTTTGGGCATTGGAAAAAAGCGGACCTAGGTACACGGGTCTCCCCTACCTACCAGAAATTTCAGCTATAGCAACAATGCCATCACATGACAGGTGTTTCTTTCGTATGCCCTTGTACATGAAATACATTTGTCCGATTAAAAAAAAAAAAAAAAAAAAAAAAAGTCAAATAGCATTTTAAATGACACAAATTTAGGATATCGTGTTTAGATTTTGTTTCTCTTTTACTTGATAGACTTGAAAACTGTTTTATAAAATTAAAGTTTTTACACCAACTATGCTAAATTAAGAATATTGCTGGGCTGCCAGTGTGCGGAGCTGCCGCTTTCGTTATCCCGTCCTCTTCATTGTTTATTTACATTCCTAAATCATTTAAGGTTCTTATAAAATTAAAACTAAAATGAAATAAAATATTCAGGTAACTTTGACCCGCATTACTGTTGAAGCGTACATAACATCGCCAAACTTTTGAAGTAGTACCGCCATATAATCATGAAAATATTAAGTTTAAACTTTCTTCGCTTATGCTGATAACACGCAAACGCTGGAGCGAATGGTTATCACCTTTTGGGGTAAACCATATTGAATAAAGAAATGTGTCCGGAAACATTCAGTTAAAATAAATAGGCCTTTTGACCAAAATTGAATTTTGTTTAGGAGGGAATTTTAATTTAATAACCAGAATAAAATTCCAAGCGTTTTAGTTTTCGGACAGCTTTATCGTTGAGTCTCACCCTGTGTATGAATCGTTACAAAATACGCCAAAGAGTGTATCGGTTTCGAAACGTAATCTCTCTCTGTCTCACTCTCTCTCTTCAAATGTAAAAGTGTAAAAGTAATTTATTTTCTGTTGATTTTTTTTTTTTTTTTTTTTTTTTTAACTTAAATCCCTCTCGCCTTGCATCTATATTTTTATCAAATATTTGCGTATGGTACCTCAATATATTTTTCTTGTTACCACATCTCAAAAGAGCATAATTCTTAAACGAATTTTAAATTTAAAAAGTAATTTTTAAATTGATTATACAATTGTGTGGTATTTAAAGTAGAATTGACAAAGTACTGACATTTATTATATTAAAATTACATTTTGTATGAATATCTCCAAAATACTCGCGTATTTTTTAGAATATATATATATATATATATTTATATATATACAGTTAGATATATTTCTTCAAAGATTCTTATCTGGAATTTTTGTTACTCATGTGATTGTATGGAAAGGAATAAATCTATAACTGTAAATCTAAATTAATTTTAAAATATTTATTGTAATTTATAATTTGCTTTTACTTTATATGAAAATTTTTTAACTTGTTCTTTAATTATATGTGTAACTTAGAAACTTTTTATTATTATTTTTTTAATATAGCTCAGCGATGTTCAGGAGGTGCCCAGCAGGTAGAAAGATGCCACAGCCTGACGCTGGGGACGCGGCTTGGGAGGGATCTGGGAGAGGGTGCTTTGGGCTCGGTTGTTGTAGGCGTAGGCGTAGCTTGGGCTCGCGTAAGGGGGTTGTTGAGCGGAGGGATGGAAGCATGGGTGTTTTTGTTGAGGAGGGAGCGGGGGGTTGTGTTGCGCGTAAGTTGGGAATGATCTGGTGGGTGGGTTCAGGTCAGGTGGGAAGTCTAGGTCCCTTAGGGAAGGAGGGAGAGGGGGGTTCTGGGTCGCGTCAGTTGGGAGTGAGGGAACAGATTCGGGACCATTTCCGTATGGTCCGTAGTGTATTGGCCGGGGAATGGGTTCCATCAGAGGCTCGCGTTGTGCACTGGGATGGGCCTAGTGTACGCCCTAGGATCCCAGGGAATGGGAGGTGTCAGATGGGATCCCCCGTAGGTAATGAGTTGGATTCCCAGGTGGGTAATGATGTCGGTTTGCTTTATCCAATCGCCATTCTGCAAAAATGCAAGGGCGATTTTGCAATTTGTGGGGATTTCGCGATGGTTAGGGTTGGAGGTGAGCAGTATTTTGGGACTTTAGAGTCCATACAGCTCGCTTTCGGGGAGGCGCTTATTTAGAGGGCGTTGTAACCGGGAATATCAGAAGTTACGAAAGGAAATATAGAAGAGGGGTTACTCTTTTTGAGGGAGAAGAGGGAATAGGGCAGAATGAGTAATATTTTCTTTAAAAATATTGTTAAAGACAACCATTTAATGAAGGGTCTGTTCTGAGTAATAAAATAGCTGGCAATTTTGGTTCAAATATATATGTAGGATATAAGTCGTTTCAATGAAATAGCTAAACAAATTTGGAGTAGTAAAAAGTTACGCGTAGAATTTAAAATGAGGGTTATAAAAAAAGGTTTGATATATTGAGCGGGGAGAAAAAGAACCTTTCCTAATATTAAAAAAATTCTAAAAAATAAGATATAGAATTTAGCTTATTAGGAAAATACTTAATTATCTTAGGGAAATTCGGAAACACAGTTCGTGGATAGCGAAATAAGCGTTAAGAAGCTATAACAAAAGAGGTAGGTAGAAAACATTTTTCGTTTTACGCTGATGGGGAATTCAGGAAATAGAAAGTCGAAATTAATAAAGTTTGGGTGGGAGGAAGTTTGGCAGCTGAAGGCGTTTGGCATCTTGTTTACTTTATTCTTATGTAAATATTTAGTTTTAAGTGTAGTTTTTTATGAGTAGTTTTTTAAGTTTAGTTTTTAAGTATAGTTTTAAGTGTAGTAATTAAGTATAATATCTTAATGCAACGAAACTTTGAAATTTAAATTGACACGTCTGTTTTAAAAACATGTTGACAGAAATTTGTTCAATTCTGATGTAGTACCAGAATTTAATATTAATCAACTATAAACTGAAACTTTATGTTCACTGTGAAAACGAATTAAAAACTTAGTTAATTTGTGCACAGCCCAATAATTTCTTTTAAATTCAAATTTCTGTTAAAATTTTTTAGCGGCGAAAAGTGTTCGTATTCTTGCGTTATTTAATTAAAATTTAAATTTTGAAACTTAATGATCATTTGTCTAAATTAAGGAAACTTGCATCAGCTTCCAGCCTAATTTTCGCGAGAGGATCGATTACATAGTATGGTCTTGCAGTTTCTAGGAGCAGTTTAGATTATCGAAATTTCGTTGCATTTTGATTAAAATAAAAATGCTTATTTCGGCCATTTTGTATATAGTTCAAAATTCTGATAAATATATATTTAGTAATTAAAAAAAAAAAAAAAATGTATTTCGGCCATTGAATCAAAATTCTTATAAATATTATTTAAATATTTAAAAATATATAATTATTTTGGCTATATATATATAATCAAAATTTCCATGCAATAACAATAGCAATAGTATATTTAAGTCACAATAGTAAAATAATTTATTGTCAATAGTTAAATAGTTTCATTTCAATAGTTATAAAGTAATAAATAGAATAGATTTTTCTGAAATAGCCTCATTTATAAATGTTCAGATATTTTCAGGTGTCCCAGGATGTGAGTGCTGGCTAGGAAGGATGTGTGGCGTTTCTGGTTTTCTACTTCATTCGTTTTTTTTCTCTCCTTATTCTGTCTTTTGGCTTTCGATTCGACAAAATTAGCTTCAATTTCTATCTTTTTCCTTCTTTCTCTATTACTTGTTTTTCCGTCATCGTTCAATTTATAATGGCGTAGGTCCTTATCTCTTATTTAGAGAGATCTGTAAAAGAAACTTCCTTTTTCCTGTACCAGTTCATTTTCCGCTTTTTGATCTTTGAAGATTTTCTTTCTTTCTTTCTCCCTCTCTCTCTCTCTGATACACACACCCACATACACAAACATAAAAACACACTTACACTCACAACCATGCATATAGAGGGAAAAGAGGGTTTGAAGTGTTTTCTCTGTTCTTTTGCAAAGGAAGTTTGTGGGATTTTTGCTCTTCGATATCTTTGTTTGGACAGTCCGAACGATGACGGATGGCGTTTCAGTGAGAAACCCTTTATATCCTCCTCTGAAGGGAGCGGGATGGTTTCTCTCTGTTAATGGAGAGGAAACGGGCCAGTTGTTGAAGGGGATGGAGGAGACTGGCAATACAAATATAAATATATAATCAGTTTTTAATTTTTTCTAGGCGAAAACGTCCAATGAAAATTACATACCAGGTTTTACAGTAAAGTTTTAATTTTTGCAAAATAATAATGATACTACTAGTAATATTCAAAACAACACCATAATTTTTATTTATTATTCTTAACACTTATTTATAAAATCACCCTTCACATTCATACATTCCTTCCAGTGGCCTTTCAAAGGCTCTCTTTGCAGATTACAGCAAATGTGGGTTACTCCAATTTTCAAGATTATATGCATAATATTAAATTAACGTGAAAACTGAATTTCATGCATATATCTCGGATTTTTGTTCTCAATACGTAGTACGTTACGTTAAATTTATGCACATTGTTTGCTAATTATATCATCTAGAATCTGCAGTCAAGTAGTTCTTTCGGAGAACCAAGCCGTACGAAGACAACGCTTATTGATTTCATGCGTTTAATAATATTCGACGGACTGCTAGAGGTCTTAGGTGAGATGACTGCCTTTTTTGGAACATCTAGAAACGTATCCTTTTGAAACTGGAAGAATGTGAACAGGGTTAACTGAAGAACCAGGATTTTATTAGATAAATATGCTTTGACAATCCTAATTTTTGTCGGGAAACTTATAATTTTCAGATGTAATATTTTATGAATATTGTATTATGAGAGTCATATGGACCGCTTTTGTATGCTTGGATTAAAAATAAATTTTATATTTGTTTTATTTTTTTGCTATTTCTTTCTTTCTGCACTCCTTAACAGTGTTAATTTATCGATATTCTACATCATGTTAAAGATTTTTAAGGTTGATTTCTTAAAAAATCGACCTATTGAAATATTTATTTATCTATCTGTTTATCTATTTATCTATAATGAAAATTTTGTCATCACGATAACTCCCGAAATAATATTCCAAATCGAACCAAATTTGGAAAGCGAATTTATCTTAAGTATCTTGGATGTGTTTGTTAACCAAATTGCTATGATTTTCAGTTTTAAAGTGGCCGCAACTTGAAAATCTCAAATCGACATTGCAAAAAGCGTATTTAAGGCCGGATATGCTTGAATTTTGATATAAATGCAGAGACCATATTAAGGTCTCAACCTAAGCTTTGTTTATGTTTAATTAATATAAATTACTTTTTTTCCCCTAAAATTAGTTTCTTATGCAATTCTAGTCTAAATAACATAATTCGAACATTTGCATGAAATAAAATTACCAAAATTTAAAGGAAATCAAAATAAATAAGAAATCAAATTAGAGTAAGCATTCTATATCAGATTTCCTTTGTCTTTTACGTGCCATCACTAAAAACAATATGGTATATTTTTAATTTGTTTATTAATGTTATATATTTATAAAAATTATGAAATATATAATTAAACATTATGTTACTATTCAAACATTTTTATTAACTATTTTGAGATATTAATACTTTATATTATATTTGTGAGATAAGTTTAACTAAAATTATTCTACTTTTATCTTTTACATGCGTTATTTCTAAAATCAACTACCATAAATTTATATAACCTACTATTTATTATATCACATAATCATTTTATTTATTTTCTTTAATATTAAACAATTCAAATAGTTATTAAATCTAGATATTCATAATTATTATAATACTATTTAACTATTTTCCCTTTTCAGAAATTTATTTTATTATAACATTAAGATTATTATTTTTTTATTAATTATTTTGAGTCTCATTATATTTGTATATGTAAATGTAACTAAAATAAACAAAGTATTAAATACAATTTGGAGTTTTAGGCATATTGGAAGGTGGTCCACTGTGTCCCAGGTAGAGGTAGTCCACTGTGCCCCATGTCCAAATAAAACAAATAATAATATTAAAATTCTATAAAGACTATAAATATACTAATAATTTTTATAAATTTAAAAACAACATCTTACTTTTTCTTAACCACTATCCAATACTTGTAGTCAATAGTTCAGTCCTGATAAAATAAAAATAAAAACTTCAAACTTGTAAAATTATTTTAAGCAGCTCAAAACATAAAAATAGTATAAAATGGCTAGCTTAGCTTTTACCATGGGGTTTTTTGGATGTATGCAAGTAGTACACCTATGAGTCTTAATATAAACTATAAGAGTTAAATATTAAGAGATTTAAATAGGGGTGGTCCACTGTGCCCCTAGGTCCACTGTGCCCCAGTCTCCCCTATGTATATATATAAACAGAAATTCATTACTATACACAAGGCACAAAAGACAAGAAGAAAGTCAAATCGAAAATATTAGCATTCATCAAACAACATAGTAAGGTATTTAAAATGGTTAATACAACTAAAAATGCACTTTCAACCATTTCCTCTCATATACCGTAATGTATCTGAACCTTTCATGTGATCCGGTAAACAAAACTTTAATGCTAATCCAAACACATTCAATAGAAAAATTGCTTTTGCCCTTGATAAAAATTATGCTACTTTCGTCCACTGGAGAAAAGAAAAGGGAGCCTTAGAGAAAAAGTTACAGCGGAAGGATTTTTATAGCCTTCATACCACATAAATTCAGATCATCGGAAACAAAGCTTTATACACAGTAACGTATCTAATTTCTTTTGTTACGTACATGTGCGCAAACTGGTAGTGACATTAATACTATTTTGCATAGGAAACCATCTAATATTACTTAAAATAAAATATATTAATTTCAAAGCATGGTAAAAATATTTGCGAAAAATCAGATTTCGAACAGACAAACTGATAGGCAATTATATTGAAGTTACAGACATTGTTTAATGAAATAAAACTTTATGTGACATACCAGCCTGTACAATTATGTAAAATAAATGACTGAAGAAATATTTTATCATACTCCTGTTTCGTTGATTAACGAGGAAAGCAGAAAAAGATTCGGGCCGATACGGCCGGAGAAAATTTCATTCAGGCCCGGCCCGGCTCGAGCCTGAAAAAGAATTTTAAGCCCGGCCCGGCCCAAGAGCAAATTGAAAAATTCGGGCCGGGCTCGGGTTTGATCCGTAAGCCCGGCCCGTGCAGTACCTCTAAGCGAGCATACAATATGGAGCTGGTTTCGGACAGTTCGAGTCGAAACTGTTGTGCCAATAGAAGAGCAAAGGTGTTGTTGAAGATGAAGGGCATTCACATTTCGGTATTTCTGAGTCGTTAGTGTTAAATATCGATCTTCATTGGGCGTTTTTGCATGTTTAGGAGCTTGCCTTGGTCTTGCACCTTCGTTTCCAGTCTCCAAAAAATGGTTCCAGATCCTCGAAATCACACTTTATGAAATTCGAATGTTTTTTGCTATTTAGGCTTGTGTTCCCCCCTCCCTGCACCTCCTCTATCAAACCAAAAACTCCAAGCTTCTGAATTGGTTAAATGACTTTGTTGAAACATCACTCTCATCGAAAAAATGCACTTACTGAATGTCGATCATTATTACCATGCTGTTATTAACTTCGACTCTTGTTTGTTTGTTTGTCCAGTACAAATCTTGTAATCGATTTTTAACTACCATCCGACTAGGTAGACATTCGAAACTTTCAGAAAAGCTCAGAACACGGTGACAATGCACTTTTTTAATACTTTTAGTCAACTGGTTCGGAGCGTTTATATGATTCATCAGAGAATTTATTTAACTAACTTCCCGACTAGCTCGACATTTGAAACTTTCAGAATAGCTCAGAACACGATGCCCAATGCATTTTTTTTTTAAATACATTTAGCCAACTGTTTTCTGTCCCCGCTGTTTTCGGTAGAATTTTTTTTTAATGCTTTTAGCACACTGTTTTCTGTCCCCGCTGCTTTCGGTAGCGTTTATTATGTGGCTTAACAATCATGTAACTTCCCGACTAGCTAGACATTTGAAACTTTCAGAATATCTCAGAATACGGTGACAATGCATTTTTTAAATGCTTTAAGCCAACTATCTCGGGTTCCCGCTTCCTTCGAAGCGTTTATTGTATGATTCAACAATCATGTAACTTCCCGACTAGTTAGACATTTGAAACTTTTAGACTAGCTGAGAACAAGGTGACAATGCATTTTTAAAATACGTTTAGCGAACTGTTTCGGATCCCCGCTGCGTTCGACAGCGTTTATTATTTGGTTCAACAATCATGTAACTTCCCAACTAGCTATACATTTGAAACTTCCAGAATAGCCTAGAACACGGTGACAATGCATTTTTTAATACTTTTAGCCAACTGGTTCGATTCCCCACTGCCTTCGGTAGCGTTTATTATATGGCTCATCAGAAAAGTTATTTAACTTACTTCCCGACTAGCTAGACATTTGAAAATTTTAGAATAGCTCAAAACACGGTGACAATGCATTTTTTTAATACTTTTAGTCAACTGTTTCGGGTCCCCGCTGCTTTCGGTAGCGTTTATATGATTCAATAGAAAATTTAAAAAGCATGTCATATAAAAAGTAATTTTTATCTTGTAGTTATTTTTTGGTTTGTCTTTCGTTAAGTTGAAAATTAAATTGCATTCTCTCACAGTAAAGTGCCGTTTTTGACATCAGACTCAAAATTTGAATACTCCAAAGTTTGAAAATGAGAAAAATTTGCATTTGTGACTCTCTTCTTATCCTTTCTGTAAAAAAAAAAAAACTTATATCGTTATTTTATATGACTAACTTACACTGCTCAAAACAATTAAAAGATGTAACTGTTGGTTGATCTGTATTTTTCCTTATTCTGTTTATTAATCTATATGTATAATTTTGTTTTAAATATGAATAACTAAATTTACTTAATATAAATTACATTTTAATTCTTACAATAACGTTGCAAATTTCTACTCTAATAAGAAGAGAAATGTATTGTAAACCAAGCAAATGATCTATAATCGACAAAAGCTGTGGTCCCAACTATTGTGGATTTCATAGAGCCACCTGTATTCATTTTTAAACATTAAATGTTGCTCTAGATCAGTGGTTCTTAACTTTTTTAAGATGGGATGCATTTAAATTCCTACAAATATGTTCCTACACAAATTTCTTGTAAGTATGTTGTAATAATTAAATTAAGTATTTTAGAGTTCCTACATTAATATTGGGGGGGGGGGGGGGGGAATCTCTAATATTTCCGGTTTTTTTTTTTTTTTTTTTAGGACTGAGGGCCTATTAGTCTCAGAAAGGGATTTTTGCGTTGTCGTTTTCGATAGTTGGACATTTGTTGAAATCATTTTTCGATAGTTGGACATTTAACGAAATCTAAAATTTATCGAAAATATAATTGAATAATTTGAAAGCGATGTTATAATTGGGAAGAAAAAAAAAACTAATAGTCCTCCGTCCTAAACTAAATTCTGCTTTTGCCAGAATTTCATCAAAACCTTTTTTTTTTTTTTTTTTTTGAAAGAAAAAGAAAAGAAAATTAATAATAATCAGTATCATTACAAGAGATATCGAAAATGTTTTTTTTAATAATTTTGAATTAGGAAATAAATAGTGCGCGTGCAATAATATGAAATAAAAATAAATAAAAATATGAATTTAATGATTTGATTTTTATATAAAACACGATCGTGTGCTATCTTAAAAAGTAGATGTAAAATTTAAAGCTTAATTTTCTTGGCAACAATTATAAATTAAAATAAATAATTTAATGAAAGTTTGTTCTTTAGATATACGTCCGTGTAAGATGTCAAAAAATATACGACAAAGTATTATATCTCTTTATTTATTTATTTATTTATTTATTTGTATAACATGGTAAACATACAATTCGAATTACAATTTTGTGGAGTTTAATCTATCCGCGATTGTAATGAAATGCTCGCCCTCTGGTGGGCTAAGGTGAAATTATCACACCACTGAAAACTTTCAAGCTGAAACGATGATAGAACAACAAGAAAGAAGAAGAATAAATACACGTGTGGCTATTATATTTACTAACAACTGCAGTTGGGAAAGCGCCATCTATCGATCATTACAAACGCGGATAAGGAATATTTTAAAAGCATCATTATATGAAAGTAACTCAAAAATAAATTTTTAAAATCAGATGCATTAACAAAATGGCAACATTTCAAAAATTACACAGGCCTGCGAAACCGTACTTATTTTTTTTTTCAACACGCTTGACATTGTGAGTTTTTATGGTTTTCTTCCCATGCTATTTCTATGGGGTTTTTAGCATTTCCCCCCTCTTTTTCTACATTCTAAAGTGCGGTGGTTCCCGCCCACCACCGCCGAGTCTTATACTAGGCGAGTCGTATAAACCCTGGACGATATATTTAACGCCCCAAATCGCCCGTTCCCGCTCTTCGATGTCTTTTTCTAGTCAATTTTGTCCTTTTATTACTTCCGGTGTGAGCTTCTGTTTTTTTTTTTTTTTTTTTTTTCCAACACACTTGACATTGTGAGTTTTTATGGTTTTCTTCCCATGCTATTTCTATGGAGGTTTTAGCATTTCCTCCCCTCTTTTTCTACATTCTAAAGTGAGGTGGTTCCCGCCCACCACCGCCGAGTCTTATACTAGGCGAGTCGTATAAACCCTGGACGATATATTTAACGCCCCAGCCCGCCCGTTCCTGCTCTTCGATGTCTTTTTCTAGTCAATTTTGTCCTTTTATTACTTCCGGTGTGAGCTTCTTTTTTTTTTTTTTTTTTTTTTTTTTTTTGTCCCCGACTTAACATTTGAATAATCATCACTAAATTTCTGTATTTTCATCAATACATTGATTAAAAAAAAAAAAAAAAAACTTCAATGGTTAGTTATGAGTGAGTGTTCAGGTCATCCAATTCTCATGTTAATCTAAAAATTAATCCCTATTATTCATTAAATAAAGCATCTTTTTCAATTCGTTTTTGACATTTAGAAGATTTATGACTGTTAAAATATGTCATGTTTTTAAAAAATCTGGAGTGACTCCACTCGACTTTCCGAATATTGAGTAATTAACAGTTTTGTAGATAAAGTAAAGAAAGAGGAGTTGTTAAACAAACAAAAGAGAGAAAACCATAATAGAGTGTTTGAGTATTTACACGATGTTTTTTTTTTTTTTTTTTTTTTTTTAACGCTACTAAACTTTGAGCCCATAAGATCATAACGATAAAGAATTTTTCGTTGTGTCTCTGTAAAAACCTTTAAATGCTAGATTCACCGAAATGCTTATAGTTAGTGCGAAAGTGATTTATAATATTCATATAAATTTTCAGGTCAATTGAATAAAGCGTTTAGATGCTATCGCACTTTTAAAAATTTGGCCCCGTAAGCCATAATGATAAAGAATTTTTCTTTGTGTCCCTGTAAAAATACTGTAAGTGCTAAATTCTCCAAAATCTATAGAGTTGGTGCAACTGTGACTTATAACATGTGTATATTTTTTTTTTCACAGATTAATAAGGCGTTTAGACGCTATCACACTTTTAAAAATTTGGCCCCCTAGGCCATAATGATAAAGAATTTTTCTTTGTGCCCCTGAAAAAAACTATAACTGCTAGATTCACCAAAATCTATAGGGTTTGTACTACGGTGACTTACAATATACGTACCAACTTTCAGTTTATTCGAACAAAGCGTTTAGACGCTAGCGTGTTCACTCACAGACATACACACGCACACACACATACATACATCATCGTAAAAATAGTGGAAACGGACTCGGGGGACCTCGAAATGTATAGAAACATCAAAATCTCCAATTCGGATTTTTGACATGATTACAATACTTTCAGGAATAACTCCTCACTATAGTGTTCAGAAAGTAAAAATTAAATGTTTTATTTTGAAGCTGTAAAAAGCAAAATTTAGTATTTTATGACTTAAAAATAAATTTGGAAAACTAACAAAAATACATCATTTGTAAGACGAAATATTAATATTCATGAATTTCTCTAAATGTGAAAAAGAAATTTAAAAATATGCACCAGTTAATAATAGACATAAGGATAGGAATAATTTTCTCCTTAGGTTAACATGGGAACATCGTAGCCAGATTTTGCAGATTTTTTTATTTAATAATAACCAATAATTTTCAATTGTTACGTTTGCCTAATGACATTGAAGATAAATCTATTATGTATATTTAATAACACATTTTTAAATTATTGGTGACTATTGAATAAAAACATGCGCCTGACTATTGAATAAAAAAATTTGGCTACACTGCATAGGAAATGGATGGCGTTGATGCGCACTGATAGAAAGCCTTAACAACACATTATGAAACTAGTTGGCATAGGTGGACTCTGCTCAGTTCCCCATCATATTTATGTTCTCACAAATTTCTAGTGCGAGACATATTATAATCATGTTAAAAGAAATGAATTTGACCAAAGCTTGATACAGTGACAGAATGAAATCCCCGCCTAATAGGCTATCCACCGTTCACTTCGATATATTTATCTTATTCTAATCTATTAATTTTTTTTTATCAGGGTCAATTCCGTTATTTAGTTTTCATGCTACTATTTCCAATGCAATAATCCTCAAAATTCAGATTTATATGAAACATTTACAATTTCGCTATGTTGATAAAGTCGTAAATTAAGAATAATTTACGAAATTTTCCTATTAGAATATTTGTATTCAATCATGTTCAAACCAATATCATAAATGTAATTTTGAAATGTTTAATGTATTTACGATCCTCAAAATGGAAGTTTATACTCAGTTTTGCCTTATTCTGACATGTTAAGCAAATCGTAAATTTCAAATAAATTACGTATTTTTTAAATTGAAAAAATCATAGTCTGTGATATTCATGCCAGTATCCTAAATAATATTTCGAAAGTGGTTTGACATCTTTACGGTGAAAATATCCCTCAAGATTGACGTTTATGTGAAATTTTGTTATATTCTGCCATGTTAAGAAATTCGTAAATTTCCAATAACTTACGAAATTTTTATATTGGAAAACTCATAGTCATCAATATTCATGCCAGTGTCCTAAATAGTATTTCAAAAGTACTCTGACATCTTTAGGATGAAAATATCTCTAAAAACTAGTTGGCATAGGTGGACTCTGCTCAGTTCCCCATCATGTATATGTTCTCATAAATTTCTAGTGCGAGACATATTATAACCATGTTAAAAGAAATGAATTTGACCAAAGCTTGGTACAGTGACAGAATGAAATCCCCGCCTAATAGGCTATTCACCGTTCACTTTGATATATTTATCTCAATCTAATCTATTAATTTATTTTATCAGGGTCAATTCCGTTGTTTAGTTTTCATGCTACTGTTTCCAATGCAATAATCCTCAACATTCATATTTATATGAAAAATTTACAATTTCGATATGTTGATAAAATCGTAAATTACGAATAATTTACGAAATTTTCCTATTAGAATATTTGTATTCAATCATGTTCAAACAAATATCATAAAAGTAATTTTGAAGTTGTCTAATGTATTTATGATCCTCAAAATGGAAATTTATGCTCAATTTTGCTTTATTCTGACATGTTAAGTAAATCGTAAATTCCAAATAACTTACGAATTTTTTAAAATGGAAAAACCATAGTCTATGATATTCATGCCAGTATCCTAAATAATATTTCGAAAGTGGTTTGACATCTTTACGATGAAAATATCCCTCAAAATTGACGTTTATGTGAAATTTTGCCCTATACTGCCATGTTAAGAAATTCGTAAATTTCCAATAACTTACGAAATTTTTATATTGGAAAATTCATATTCATTAATATTCATGCCAGTGTCCTAAATAATATTTCAAAAGTAGTCTGACATCTTTACCATGAAAATATTGCACAAAACTGACGTTTATGTGAAATTTTACCCTATACTGCTATGTTAAGAAATTCGTAAATTTCCAATAACTTGCAAAATTTTCAAAGTAGCATATTTATAGTTACTGATGTTCATTCCGGCGTCAAAACTGATATTTTAAAACTGGTCTGACATTTTTAAAGTAAAAAGTTTCCATTTAATGCACGTTTAAGGGAATTTTTGTCCTATTCTCCCATGTTAAGAAAATCGTAAATTTCTAATAACTTGCGAAGTTTTTTAATTCGAATGTTCCAAATAAATAGGGTTCTTGCCAGTATCGAAAGTAATATTTTAAAACTGGTCTGACCTCTCTGCGATTATTTGTTCGTGAGATATCGTGTTAACAGTCTAACAAACTAACGGACTAACACACAAACGGACTGACCCACTAACACACTAACAGACACCCTACAGACAGACACCATAGAAATTTTGTCATTTTCGGATTCCTCACACCTGAAAACGTGTAGAAAAGTAAAAACACCGAGGTCGAAAATTTTCACGATTACCTAAGTTCCCCATACCTATAGTATGATGGGGAACTAATTGACGTTTATGTGAAATTTTGCCCTATACTGTCATGTTAAGAAATTTGTAAATTTCAAATAACTTGCGAAAATTTCAAAGTAGCATATTTATAGTTACTGATGTTCATTCCGGCATCAAGACTGATATTTTAAAACTGGTCTGACAATTTTACAGTAAAAAGGTTCCATTTAATGCACGTTTAAGTGAAATTTTGTCCTATTCTCTCGTGTAAAGAAAATCGTAAATTTCTAATAACTTGCGAAGTTTTTTAATTCGAATGTTGTAAATGAATAGGGTTCTTGCCAGTATCGAAAGTAATATTTTAAAACTGGTCTGACCTATTTGCGATCATTTGTTCGTGAGATATCGTGTACACAGTCTAACACACTAACAGACACCATACAAATTTTGTCATTTTCGGAATCCTCACACCTGAGAACGTGCAAAAAAGTCAAAAAACCGAGGTCGAAAATTTTCACGAAAACTTAAGTTTCCCATACCTATAGTATGATGGGGAACTAATAAATAAAAAACTTATTTGGAACATATTTTTTAAGTTGCTGAACATACTGCTCTACATGAAAATCGCCCCAACACCATTTTACTAAATTCTTATGTAAAATGACCTCCTGAATTCAAATATGACACTCATTTTGCTCTATCACCCAACATTTTTTTTTTTTTTTTTTTTTTTTTTTTTAGTATGGGGAACTTAGGTAATCGTCAAAATTTTCGACCTCGGTTTTTTGACTTTTTTACACGTTTTCAGGCGTGAGGAATCCGAAAATGACAAAATTTGTATGGTGTCTGTCTGTAGGGTGTCTGTTAGTGTGTCAGTGTGTCAGACCGTTAGTGTGTCAGTCCGTTAGTGTGTTAGTCCGTTAGTTTGTTAGTCTGTTTACACGATATCTCCCGAACAAATGATCGCAGAGAGGTCAAATCAGTTTTAAAATATTACTTTCGACACTGGCAAGAACCCTATTCATTTGCAACATTCGAATAAAAAAACTTCGTAAGTTATTAGAAATTTACGATTTTCTTAACATGGGAGAATAGGACAAAACTTCAATTAAACGTGCATTAAATGGAAACATTTTACTGTAAAAATGTCGGACCAGGTTTAAAATATCAGTTTTGATGCCGGAATGAACATCAGTAACTCTAAATATGCTACTTTGAAAATTTCGCAAGTTATTGGAAATTTACGAATTTCTTAACATGGCAGTATAGGGCAAAATTTCACATAAACGTTAATCTTGAGAGATATTTTCATCGTAAAGATGTCAAACTACTTTTGAAATATTATTTAGGACACTGGCATGAATATTAATGACTATGAATTTTTCAATATAAAAATTTCGTAAGTTATTGGAAATTTACGAATTTCTTAACATGGCAAAAGAGAGCAAAATTTCACATAAACGTCAATCTTGAGGTATATTTTCATCGTAAAGATGTCAAACAGCTTTCTAAATATTATTTAGGATACTGGCATGAATATCATAGACTATGGTTTTTCCAATTTAAAAAATTCGTAAGTTATTTGGAATTTACGATTTACTGAACATGTTAGAATAAGGCAAAATTGAGCATATACTTCCATTTTGAGGATTATAAATACATTAGACAACTTCAAAATTACATTTATGATATTTGTTTGAACATGATTGAATACAAATATTCTAATAGGAAAATTTCGTAAATTATTCGTAATTTACGATTTTATCAACATAGCGAAATTGTTAATTTTTCATATAGATATGAATTTGAGGATTATTGCATTGGAAATAGTAGCATGAAAACTAAACAACGGAATTGACCCTGATAACATAAATTAATAGATTAGAATAAGATATATATATCGAAGTGAACGGTGGATAGCCTATTAGGCGGGGATTTCATTCTGTCCCTGTATGAAGCTTTGGTCAAATTCATTTCTTTTAACATGATTATAATATGTCTCGCACTAGAAATTTATGAGAACATAAATAGGATGGGGAACAGAGCAGAGTCGACCTGTGCCAACTAGTTTATTACTTTTCGGTAATTTTATTGCTTATAAATCTTATAAATTAAATTTTTACAGTCAGCAGCAAAAGTATCCGAGCACCAGCCAATAATTCCGATGTCAAAAAAGTATACTTAATACTGTTTTGTTCAATAAATCTTTGTCTAGTCATGCTCTTTAGACTGACGAAGAACACGACTGGACATGGATGTATTTAACAAAGCTGTATTAAGTGTACTTTTATTTAGACAGGGATTATTGCTAGAGCTCTGATACTTTTGCTGCCGACTGTAGAAGGGGAAAAGATTAATTTAACTGTTACATATCTACTGGAGCGTTTTTTAGAGGGATATGTCTCTGAAGTTATGAATTATATTTACTATATTTTATTAATTATTTTCATTAATTATTATATATTATTTATTTATTTCAAATGTTAAAATAATCCTTTTTTGCCCTCCAAATCAAATTCATGGCTATAAAATTACGGAACAGTGGTTAAATTTGGCGGAAGAGGGTGGCATCCCGAGATAACGGTGAGCGATTGGGTGAAATGGGGGTATTCGCATTCGGAAAGTTATTTTACATAAGACAGGGTTGCCACACTACCTGGAGAACCTGGAATAGCCAAGGAGTTCGAAAATTGACTGTAAAATTCAGTGAATTTGAAAATTTTACACTGAATCTGGAAAAGTCAGGGAATTTCACACAATGATTGCTAAAGAAAAAAAACAATTTTTCTTCCAATGTAGGGTTATTTTTCTGTTATTTTTCTTTAGCGTTCATAATTTTTTTTGAACACTCCATCCCTTTTTCCGCTTAGTAAAGAAATTTTTTATTTCGCTTATAAGCGACAGATGCTATCACCATATGTAAATTTTGTCATAGGCATTTTTTATCTTTTCAGATAGTATCATAATTGTTTTGTCCTCAACACAACCAATGCTCAATATATTGTTTAAAAAAAAAAAAAAAAATCTGGATTATTCAGCTTTTGTCAACAGGTAATATAAATCATTGTCCCTCTATTTATTATCCCTCTATTGATCTCAGGGAAGATAAGACACCTTATTTGTCATGAAACTCGAAAAATATTTGATATTTAGAAAAAAAATTTGCATATATAGAAACATTTTTTTAATGTAATGATGATAGGAATTAATAAAAATTTTATGTAAAAATATTTCCGTTACATGGAGGTTGAATATAGAGAGGCTTCGTAGTACAATTAAAAATATAAAAATAAATAAATAAATAAACTATATTAAAAATATAAGACCCAAAAAAGAGAACATAATTCATTATTGTTTCTTTTATTTTCTATACCTTGAGGAGTATTACAAAATTATTGTAGAAAATGTTTCATTTTATAAATACAAATTTTTATTGTTTTTAAGTTCTTTGAGGTTTAGAAAACATATTTTAATTGAAGATTTGTTCTCTGTAATATCTGAAAGTCAAGAAACGCATATTGAGTATTTCGCATACATTTCATACAGTGCTTCAATCTTTGGTAGATTCATATTAGCGAGGGAAATCCTTCCTCATCTGTGTTTGACAGATTTATAAGGGCGAGGGATATCCTTCCTCATTCATGGTTGGTAGATTGAAATCAGTGAGGGAAATCTTTCCTCACCCATGCTTAATAGATTCTTATCGGCGAGGGAAATCCTTCCTCGCCCATGCCTGGTAGATTCTTATCGGCAAGGGAAATCCTTCCTTGCTCCTGCTTGACAGACTCGTATTGGCGAGGGAAATCCGTCCTCGCCAATGCTTGGTAGATTCTTATCGGCAAGGGAAATCCTTCCTTGCTCCTGCTTGACAGACTCGTATTGGCGAGGGAAATCCGTCCTCGCCAATGCTTGATAGATTCGTATCGACAAGGGAAATCCTTCCTCGTCGATACGAATGACACGAAGACTGACGAGGGAAATCCTTCCTCGTCAGTCTTTGACAAATTTACATATCTGAGGGAAATCCTTCCTCATGAACTTCCATTAAATATATTTTTAAGCTGTATTTTCTTATTTCTATTATATTTCTTCTATTATATTTCCTATTTCTATTATATTTCTTATTTCTATTGCATTTCTTCTATTATATTTCTTCTATTATATTTCTTATTTAATTCATATTTTTTTTTTTTTATAAGAGATCTATTTCAGATGAGACGTGATGTTCTTAAAGTGCTTTTTTGGAACAACAAAACAATCTTGCAAAAAACTTTCTAAGAGCTGTAAATTTTTTTGGCTTTTTGGCAGGATATAATAAAAAAAATTCGTCATCATCAACGATTAAGATAAGTTTTTCTTCACCAAGAACACCAGACAGCAAGTTGCTAAAAGATAAAACATATTATAAACAAAAGTATTTGTTTATACCATAACCATCATTTCATTTTCGTCATATTATTACATAATTCAAAATGTTTAATAAAACTCGATAGCAATTTTAATTCCTTAATCATAGCATTATATAAAGCATGAGAACCAAGGGAAAGAAGGTTCGAGCCTACCCATCTATTTTGAGATTAAATAAATTTTCATTTTTTCACTATTTAAACAAATTAATAACTTGGTCTCATTTCCCCGCAAGCCTCCTGCATAGATATAGTAATAAGACATACAGTCGGCTGCAAAATTATTCGAGCACTAGCCAATAATTCCTATATTTAAAAAGTACACTTAAGACTGTTTTGCTAAGTAAATCCTTGTCGAATCATGTTCTTAGACTGATTAAGAACATGACTCGACAAGGATTTATTTAACAAAGCTGTATTAAGTGTACTTTTTTTTGGCAAGGATTATTGCTAGTGCTCGAATAATTTTGCAGCCGACTGTAGATTGATCAGCGAGAGGGAAAAAGTGATGCCTTTTTTTTCGGGAAAAGTCACTCTAATGGCTGCCTTTCTCCGAGTCAATCACACACAGGAATACACACGGATAATATAATAAATAAAATTTATGAATAATTTATTTACTTAAGGTGAATGAAAAACTCCAGATACAGTTTGAAATTCCTTTTTCTTTTTATTCTTTTTTTCAATACTCCCTAATGGCTGATTTTAGAACTTTTTTTTCGGCATCAAAATTTTTTGCTTGATAACATGGGGATGATAGAGCTATATATATATATTACTATATCTATGGCCTCCTGCAGGTAACGTCGGATGTATTTTTCAAAGCACAAAGGGAAGGTACGGGAATGAGATGGAACGATGTTCTTGAAAATTATTATATGTATGGGTATGTACAGGGTGATTGCAAAGAAACGTGACCGACTTCATATGTGAATTTATCCATGATTTTTTTCTTTATAATCCTTGGATTACCATTTAAAAGATTACTGAGAGAGTAAACATTGATAAATCTTTTTTATTTACCCATTTAAATAGCCACTAGGTACCTGATACATGGGTTCTGCACGTTTCGAGAGAACGTAAGAAGCCCAACACTGTACATACAATGTTTGTCTCCTTGTTGAACAGCAAAACAAATGCTTTATGTATCAAATCATAACTAGAGGCCAAATATGGGTTTGCCATAGCACGAGAAGAAAAAATAAATAAATAAAAGAGCAGAAATTATTGGTTATAGTTAAATAAAAGAGTATTTTGGTATTACTGTTAAGAGTAATTTGGTAATTCAACAGGGATCTCTTTTAGTGGAAAACGTTTGGACCTAGGGGGGTAGAGGGCTGCTAGGGAGGGACACTTTAAAATTTCAAATAGGAAGATATGTCTTGTGATATGTCCCTGGAAACGTCTCTTCAAAACAATGAATTTTATATAAATAGTTTCGCCCTGCAATGATTATTAAAGGAGATACATTAGTTTTTAGACTTTTGAAATGTGGATTTTATACTTATGTATCCCCTTTAATATTCATTGCAGGACAAAACTATTTATATCAAATTCATTGCCTTGAAGAGACGTTCCCTGGGATGTATCACAAGACATACTTTGCCCAAAAAAGATTGGGCCCGAGCAAGGGGGTGGTAGGAGTTCCGCTAGGGAGAGCAGCTTTAAAATTTCAAACAGGAAAGTATGTCTTGTGATACATCCCAGGGAAAGTCTCTTCAAGACAATGAATATGATTTAAATAGTTTTGTCCTGCAATGATTATTAAAGGGCATAAATAAATATTAAACCCACATTTCAAAAGTCTAAAAACTAATGTATCTCCTTTAATAATCCTCGCAGGGCAAAACTATTTATGTTAAATTGATTGTTTTGAAGAGATGTTTCCAGGGATGTATCACAAGACATACTTTGTCCAAAAAAGTTTGGGCCCGGGCAAGGGGGTGATAGGAGTTTCGCTAGGGAGAGCAGCTTTAAAATTTCAAACAGGAAAGTATGTCTTGTGATACATCCCAGGGAACGTCTCTTCAAGACAATGAATATTATTTAAATAGTTTTGCCCTGCAATGATTATTAAAGGAGATACATAAATATAAACCCCACATTTCAAAAGTCTAAAAACTAATGTATTTCCTTTAATAATCATCGTAGGGCAAAACTATTTATGTTAAATTAATTATTTTGAAGTGATGTTTCCTGGGATGTATCACAAGACATACTTTGCCCAAAAAAGTTTGGGACCGGGCAAGGGGTGGTAGGAGTTCCGCTAGGGAGAGCAGCTTTAAAATTTCAAACCGGAAAATATGTCTTGTGATACATCCCAGGGAACGTATCTTCAAGACAATGAATATGTTTTAAATAGTTTTGTCCTTCAATGATTATTAAAGGGCATAAATAAATATAAAACCCACATTTCAAAAGTCTAAAAACTAATGTATCTCCTTTAATAATCATCGTACGGCGAAACTATTTATGTCAAATTCATTATTTTGAAGAGACGTTTCCAGGGATGTATCACAAGACATACCTTCCTATTTGAAATTTTAAAGTTGCCCTCCCTAGCAACCCCCCTAGTCCCACTAGGCCCACATTTTTTTCGCCAAAATATGTCCCTCTAAAAGTTATTAAACACGTGTTACGCCATTTTTCACAGTTCCGACTCTTTTTGGATTAAGGTGGGGTGTGAGGAACTTTTGGAACACCCTGTTCATAAATTTATTATGAAAAAATTGTGTTTAAAGTTTAATATGTTTATTTCTTTCTTGGTTTTTTTCCACTTCATAAGTTTGTTTCTAACTTGTTTTTTTTTCCACATATTGTTTGAAATTATTTTCAAGTCTTGTAGGTGACCTCGGGCATTGCATGCTGTAAATTTTTAGCAGTTTGCATACAGCATGACAGAAAAATCGCCTAATTTGCATATAGCATTCATTCAATGCCCTTGAAAAAGTGGTGAATGCTTCAATATCGGGTTGCTTACTTTTTTTTTTTTTTTTTTCGTCAACTTCATTTATTTTTTATAGTACTTCATGTGATACTTGGTTTCCTAATGCAATGTTTGTAAGGGTTTTCAATATATATATATATATGAGTGTGTGCGTGTTACGGTCAATGTGATTAATCGGTAATTTAAGTTATCTCTAAAAAAGAACTTTGTTTAAAAATAGTTACAGCTTCTGCTTGCAGCATTTTTGTCGATCCTACAATGGTTAATCTCCTGTTACACGCAGTGCCTTAGTAACCACAAGAGTTCCAAAGTTGCCTTTTCTTCGCTCCTAGATCCAATCTTCACCAGACTTCACAACTTAACTTTGCTTTTGTTCATCACTCCTCAATTTACTAAAGGACTTAACTGTCAACCGTTAAATGTAAATAATATATATAAACTGCTCATTGGAAACATCTATTAAATCCCTGATGATGTTTTGATTTTGCAAAGCGAAAAACTTTGGATAATTTTTAAATGCTTTAAATTAAATTTTAGACAAATGTGATTTTAAAATGCTTTTAATCTAAATAATCGGCAATTATTAATAATATTCGAAAAAGCCGATGAAAGGGATTTTTTAAAGAGAATTTATAACATTGGCCGGTTATTATTAATATTTTTCAAAGAATTTTATTCGATACAAAGATTTTCTACGTGTTTAGCTAGAGAAGCTATATAATGGGTTTTTGAAGGAAAATTCGCTATTGTAACGCCAAAAAAAAACCTAAAATGCAGAAATTTAACATTTTTCTAGCCCGAGTAAATCTCTTTGAATGAAATTGCATAAAAGTAACTACTATTATTTACAAATGCGCAAGAACACTTTCTCTACTATATATGTAGGTAAAAAGAAAAAAAAAATCGGTAGAGTCGTGTTTTGAAACACCAGATTTAAAATTGACCTGCCTAATCAAGACGAAAGTTAATTTTCTTGTGATAACTAAGTAATACATGGGAAAAATAATCTATAAAGGGGTTTATGTAACAAATTCGAAAAAAACGTTAGAATTCCTTTTGGAATACCGACTTTAACTAACACTGTCGATTTCCCCCAAAAATTGGCAAATTCATCTGATTACCAGAAGCAAACAATTACAAAGGAAAAGGTACCTGAAAGGGAGTTTATTGTAGACCCCTTTTATAGAAATGCATTTGCGAGACCTGGAGTTGGCCTACTTATACAAGACGCCTATAAATTTCTCGAAATAGCTAACTAATGCATAAAGAAACTACATCTAAAAGGATAACTTTGAACTTATTAGAGTCGTGTTTGTAGTACAGTTTATAGCCCTACGTCCAGTTTCCAATTTTCACCAAAAATTGACAAAATTACCTATACACTAGACCTGTCTTAATTCTGAAGCCCCATTGTTCTATTTCTAATCATTTTGGATGCAGAATAGTCATTAGATTTCCCATTCACATATATACACACTAACCAATTGCCAAAAACACTTTTTTGGACTCAGGAGACCTACATGTATGTCAACTGGAAACTCGATATCGAAATTTTTTACGGAATACAATATGTGTTTCAATTACCTAGAAAGGCATTAATGAAAGTATTTAATCAATCGAAGCATTTATTTAAAACATGAGTTTTTTAAACTCTACTAATGTCTGTTACGACCAATTAATTACCGCAGTAGATAGATACATAAAAATTGAGTTAGAGTTGAAGTTTTAATGAGTTAAGTCTAATTGTTCACAATTTATTTTTGTAATTATTAAATATAGCCGGTTAATGTGATTGATGTCTAATGAAATGCTCGCCCTCTGGTGGGCTAAGGTGAAATTAACAATAAAACTGGACGGATAGCTTTCACGCTTTCGTCGAGACGCTATTGCTTGCTGCTGCTGTATATTCGGTAGGATGAATTAATCCGGCAAAAAAGATAACACATGCTGCTGTGTACTACAGTGGAACTCCAATGGATCAAGAAATCCGGAATTAAGCTTCCATTTGTTTCCAAATGACAAATGACAAATTCCAGTTGCCTCAGCTAATGTAAATAAAGCTTTAGTTAGTAGAAAGTCTGAATGGATTAGACTTTTACAAATTGGGAAAGAAGTATCGTCAAGTATGACTGTTTGTTCGAAATATTTCGCACCTGCGGATTTCACAAGTAATAATACGTTTAATTTTGTTTTAATTATAAAATACTTTAGATAAAGTTGATCGTTTCCTTCGCTAACGAATAAAAGCAAAACGATCACATTTCATGGATATCGTGGAATAACTATAGTATTGGTCCACAAGTGCATTTGGTGATTTTTCTTTGGTGATTATGGCGAAATGTCGTTTTTGCAAATGGTTGCGATGGATTCCAAGCGTAAACAAAAGCGTATTTTATTGCAAAGAATCCAGAAAGGTGTCGTTATCGTTCAAAACGATGCCAAAGAAAAATCGCCAAATCCAGTTATGGACCAATTCTATAGTTGTATGTTTATTTTTATTTATTTATTTATTTATTTTAATGTACAGTCGGGAAAAAAAACGCAACACCCGCTGTAATTTTGTTATTAATTGACGCAGGAACATCTAATAGACATAATTCAACAGAAAATTAAATGCACTTTCAGAAAATGTTGTCGAATTTTGAATTAGGGGTCATCTACATATTGAAATGAGCGCCGACTTTGATTTTTTTCAATAGCAATACCCAATTTTGACGTCATATTTGAATTTCTGAGAGTCTGGCAGTGTGGAAAAGTATACTGTTTGTATACTTTATCTTTAGTATTTATAGAGTTATAATCAAAAATGTGTTAGGGGGTTATCAGTAAATGTAGAAAAATAAAATTAAGATCCTATAAGAAACAGATAAAATTTTAATGTTTCACACCGGAAATCTTTCAGGTAAAAAAGAATTATAAAAATTAATGACGTAACTAACAAAGTTGACTTAACTGACTTAACAAAGTTAATAAATTAACTTTGTTATTTTTTAAGATTTGATTCGTTATCTCATGCAAAACTTTATAAGAGACGGCCCCCTAAACTACTCTAAAAGAAAGATTTATTTATATCTCGAAAACTAATAACTGGAATGAGCTGCAAATTTGCACACCCATATTTTTCAGCATTAGGATTCATTTTATGTAAAAACTAGCAGGCTTTGCCCGCTTCGCTGGTCATTATATTGAAATGAATCCCCAAAACAGCATATCATTAATAATATTAAAATATCTTTAAAAAAAAAAAATCATTGAAATCCGTCAAAATCTAATTTTAAGTTGCCCAATGCCTTGGGCAGTCCCTTATTTGCTTTTTACTCCCCCTCCCTCGCGGTTACAGTTGAAAGTTTTACAAAATCTCATCAAAGTGCATATTTCGCACACTTAATTAACACCCACACACCAAAATTCGCCATTCTTAGGTAATTTGGACGGATTTAAGCTTTAAAATGTGGTTTTTGCCCCGCCCGCCCCCAGAGGAAGGGGGGGGGGTAAATTTCCAAAATTACTTTATATTGCATGTTGCATACACATACCTAACCGACACATCAAAAAATTGAGATCATGAAATTATTTAAAGCTGAGCTATGCTTTAAAACTTTTTTTTTAAATCTCTCCTCCCGTTCTTAAAGGAGGGAAGGAGAAGGGCATTTCGCAAAATCTCTTCATACTATGAGTTAGATACATATAATCGTCCCTTACATAAAAAATGTCCAACCTTAGATAATTTAGTGCAGCGTTACGCATGAATACATGTTTTTGCCCCCCATTCTCCAAAGGGCGGTAGGGTGGAATTTCATAAAATTCCTTTGTAGTGTGTGTTCAGTTCGATTTCCTCGTGTGTTGAGTACCCTTCTTCCAAAACCTTTTCCCTTCCCTCCCCCCCCCCTTAAAAATCCAAAATTCCAAAACCGCAGAAAATATTTTTTTTGTATTCAAGTCTGGTCTTTACATCTGCAATTTCTTCACCGTTAAGTAATTTGGAGCCGAGTTAAGCCTTCTGCCCCCCAAGGGAGACAGGGGGGGGGAGGGGGGTATTTTGCAAAATTCCGTCTTAGTTGGGGGTTAGGCTCCGAAAACCAACCTGGTCACTAAAATTTGTGACCCTCTTTCCCACAGAATCGTCATGGCAGTGTTGAGTCAGTGAATCATTGAGTTTACTCTTTTTTATGTACAGATTTGTTTCTATTTTTTATGTACTACTTGGCTTAAGGTTGCTGTCACAAAAATAGAGTCCTTGGCGAAAAATGTCCTATCTACTTCAGTATTAAAATTAAAAATATACCCAGGATTATCAACTAATAAAGCTCTTTAATACAGATCTGAATTAGCTTTCATTTTCTTATTACAATTTAATTTTGATAATGAGGTTATGTTGTCATGTGCCTAAGCAAATTTAATATTTATTATTTTTTTTATTATTATTCGCGTGAAATATTCTTTGGCAACAATTAAAAATTAAAATAAATTATTTTAAAGTTTTATTATAGAAGAAATATTTATATTATATAGAAGATTAATTAAAAATTTACATTTTTTCCGGTATAAATAGTAGCCTATGTCTTATTCCAGACCTATCTCTGTACAAAATCTCATCCAGATCCGTTTAACCGTTGTGGTGTGATTGAGTAACAAACATCCATCCAAACTTTTGCATTTATAATATTAGTATAGATTAGTTATCATGTGCATGTGTTAGATTGAGTTATTTTGCTGTCAAATTGACAAAATTTTAATTTTAAATTTCAAAACTCTGTCGTTCTTGGCGCTTATTGTATTTGGTGATCAAAAACGTAATACGAAAATATGCATGCCAGATGTATATTTTCGTAATATGCATTGTACGAAATATTGTTTCATATTATTCATTACTCTCTTAATATAAGTTGTTAAAATAACCATGATTTTTGAAAGGAATTAAATTATGTTCGCCAAATAATTTGTCGATATTTTTTTTTTTTTTCTGCTAAGGATGACCGACATCAAATCTATTCCGCTGCAACATATTAGCATCTTATATCAGATACTTTATTTAGACATTTGAAAACAAATTTGACTTCAAATTATGATAGAATATTTATCATTTTCCTTTTAATTAGTATATTAGTTGGATATTTATTGTGTAAATATCATCTTTTGAAATGAAATGTTTGTGTTTTCAATCGAATATGGAAATTTGCCATTTTTTTTCCCTAGAGTTTTGAAATTAAAAATTCAAATTTTGTCAATTTTACAACAAAAATAACTTAATCTAACGCATGGACATGATAATTAATACATACCTATACCTAAATATAGGGATTAAAATCGGGAAATAATTTTCCTCGATTTTTAATAATTTTTTACAAAAAATCCAATGGACGTTTAACATAGGAAATATTTTTCGTGCATCCACGAACGGCCAGTGACGTCATCACTTCGCTTGCGTATTAGCACTTTATCAATGTGTAAAAGAAATTTTTAATTAAAAATTACGTCAATTTTTGTGAGATGCATAATTTTTTTTTTAATAATTTTTTATCGTTCACGTTTAGATAAATGTATTTATTTTGCTCTTGAAAAAAATAAATAAATTCGTTTTTTCTTTTTGGCAACAATTAAATTATGGATAAATTTAAATGGCTAATTTTTTGCTATTATTAGCTTACAAAATTGCTATTTTATGCATAAAAATTGCAAAAACAAATTTTTTTTTTTCCGAATAAAAGGTAGCCAACTTTTTAAGTTAGGGTATAAGCTATCTCCATTACAAATTTCATCGAAATCCGTCGAGCAGTTTTGGCGTGAAACTCAGTCAAATAAATTCACGGACATTCACATTTATATATATATATAATTAATATAGGTCATAATTCATAATTTTTATGAATATGAATTTATTAATATTTTTCAGAATTAAAAATATTTTTCAGAATCAAAAGTAATGATGGATTATGTTTGGGTTTCTTCACTGTATCTTGTAAAAAAAAATTGTATCGTTCGTGTTATTTTTTGTGAAGATATCAATAAAAGTTTGAAATATGAATTTAACATTAACACCTTCAAACTTTGAACGCTTATAACTCTGTGAAAAAATGAGTAAAATATACAACCAATATACTTTTTCGCGTTGTCGCGATCCCAGGAATTCAAATATAAAATAAAAAAGGGGCATTACCATTGAAAAAGTCAAAGTTGGTCCAAGTTTTAATATGTAGACGACCCCCAATTCAAAATTTCAGTTCATTTTCTGAAACTACTCACAATTCCCCGTCGAATGATACCTATTACATTTTTCTGCATCGATTAGCAACGAAGTTGAGTTGAGTGTTGCGTTTTTTTTTTTCTCAGACTGTACCTTTGTTGTAAGATAACATATAGATGCAGTTAAAATACAGTGGAATTATTAAATAATAAAACGCAATAATTTTCATTGCATCCTATTATGCAATCAATTTTCCATGATGTAATGGCGGAGAAAGAACAATAATAAATAGACGTGGCTATTATATTTACTAACAACTCCAGTTGAGAAAGCGCCATCTATCGATCATTACAAACGCGGATCGTTCAATCACTTTCACTAAACTTTCTTGGTAATTATTAATAATGACCTTTTAAAGTGATTAGTGTCCATGAATTAATGACATTCGACAAAAGAGGCGGTATTTATTAACAATCCTCACCTATTACTAATAACCGGACTTATTATTTTAACCGTAACATATATGCACTAATTTACGTAACTTATTTGGCATAAGGTGGATATTCAAAGATTGACAGCCCCCAAATTTTAAAATAGCATTCCAAAATGGCCTAAAACAAAATCACATTTTAAATAATTAAATATATAACTACCGAGCAGATTATCATCAAACTTAGGTAAGATCGTTCTCAGTTAAATAAGCATTGTAAAGTAAGTAATAAAATTAGAAATGCTATAGCGGAAAGCATTGCTTACCTAAAACCACCTTCGACGTGATGACATTCGTCGACAAGAGCTTCCTGAAAAATAAATAAATATTAGTAATAAACTTTTTTTGTTTTAATTACAGTAATTTTTACTTTTGTATATTATGAGGGTTCATGTGAAAGATATTTGTTTCAAATAAATTTTAGTATATTTAACATAACACTGATTATAATTGCGTTATTATTATTATTATTAACCAAATAATGAAAAAATATAGATTTGTATGATAATTTCTTATCAAGATTAGAAAGTTCTGTTGGAGTTTTTAATCTCTCTTGCTTTTATAGTATAGTAAACTAGTTAGTTGTAGGGCGACTAAGGCGCACGTTGAAAAATAATCATTTTATTTTATTTATTTCTCACTTTGAATAATTCATTTGCTAGCAAGCCGATTCGAAATTTTCGCACTTTATTTACCTTTTCGTTACCTTCAAAATTTAAAATTATTATAATTATTATTTTATAGACGTCATTTTTTAGATCATCACGACATCATATAGACGCAAAATTAATATTATATATATATATATATTTCACCTGAAAGCATATTTCATTTTATGCTGAAGAAAAAAATATTGGCAACAATTAAAAATTTAAATGTATATTTTAATTTGTTATTTTCATATTTTAATTAATTTTAAAAATTCTAATAAAAAAAATCGTTACAAATAAGGTACCAAATGAAAGGAGCGAGTTTTCTGAATTTGTCTGTTTAAACAGCTTATCGATCGGACAATTAGATTTTTTTTAATTAACAAAGTGTGAAAATTAGGTGGATCTCTTAAGCTTTAAGTGCGAAAGAATCAGGCACGGATGAGCCTAACTATACACGGTGCATAGGAAAGTCCCTTTAACCTGAAAATACTTGCGAACGGAGAGTGCTACAGCCACGCAAGTGAGGTAACGGTATAGTAAAGTGACTATGCCCGGCCTAATGCAAACGACAGCAGCGCCCCTAGTGGCAAAATTTGGAAGTTAGCCATTGCAAATGAAAACGAAAAGAGATAGAGCAAAATTTCCAATTAGAAAGTTTTAGAGCATCAATTAATTAGTAAGAAACGATATTTGGTTCACACGAATAAGATAAATTGGCGCCTGTATACCCAAAAATGTCCGTAATCTATGCGCGACTGTTCTATTCTACATATTCACATTTCGGAAATGTAGCAGTGTGAAAATGCAGTTTGTGACTTTGTACTGTACTGTAATGTCTGAAAACTTTAATTTCCAATGCATTTAAAATTTTAGTTTAAAAGGTGTTGGCGCTCGCTTGATACAAACAACATAATCTCATAGCAAAAAATCATTGATGGCAGACGATAATTTTATTCCTAATGTGCGAGCGCTTTCATTTTAAAAATTTTATTTTCTGTGTTGTGGCAATTTCAATCGTTGCCTAGCGTCGGGTGGAAAATATGTGTTCTTTTTTAACCGACTTCAAGAAAGAAGGAAGGTTCTCAATTCAAACCGTACGTTTTTTACTTCCATTACCCTACTACCGTAGGTAATGGAAGTATTGTATTCGGTCTGAAAATTCGATATCGGGTTTTCACCTGATTTACACGTTTTAAGGTCCCCTGAGTCCAAAAAAGTGGTTTTTGGCAATTGGTCAGTGTGTATGTATGTGTGTGTGTGTGTGTGTGTATGTATGTGGAGAATCTTCTGGCTATTATAGCTCAGAAGCTAATAAAGATAGAGCTACGAAACTTTAGAATTGAAATACGTCTGGTCTACAGATGAAATTTCGAAATTTTGGTGAAAATTGAAAAACCGGAAGTGGGACATCGGAAACCGGAAGTGGGACCGTAAGTCCGTATCTCAAAAACGGCTCTAACGATTTTCTTCAAACTTGCTATATAAACACTCTATTAGATGTCCTTTCGAATGATATAGTTGGTTAGTTCAGAAAAATTGATAGGCGTCCTGTATAAATAGCTCAATTTCAGGCCTCGCAAAGGCGTTCCTTTAAAAACGGTTGTACGGATTTTTTTCAAACTCGCCATTTTAACTAACTTTTAAATATGCTTTTGTATGTAATTATTGTTTTCCTGTCAATAATTGAGTTTAACCGGAAGTAGGACATCGGAAACCGGAAGTGGGACCGTAAGTCCGTATCTCAAAAACGGCTCTAACGATTTTCTTCAAATTTTCTATATAAACACTCTATTAGATGTCCTTTCGAATGATATAGTTGGTTAGTTCAGAAAAATTGATAGGCGTCCTGTATAAATAGCTCAATTTCAGGTCTTGCAAGCGCGTTCCTTTGAAAACGGCTGTACGGATTTTTTTTCAAACTCGCCCTATTAACTCACTTTTAAATATCCTTTTGTATGTAATTATTGTTTTCCGGTCAATAATTGATTTTTTGTAAAAGTTGGTATCTCAAAAACGGCTCTAACGATTTTCTCTTTAGGTCACTTTTATGTTTTCTAATCACATTATCTTTCAAAAATGCATATAATACGTGTAATAGTGGGTAATGGAAGTCGTGTGGTTGTTTCACACCAGATTTTTTTTTTAATGTTTGTTAGCTCATAACTTCTGAACGGATGCTCCGATTTTGATACTTTTTGTTTTGTTGAAAAGGTCTTGGTCTGAAATAGGTCCCATTGTAATATCTTTACGATCTAAAGAAAATACAGGGTGCCCAAAAAGATCAGTTCCAACTCTTTTAACTGTTAAACGGCTGCAGCTATAGTGATAAAAATGGTATGTAAGTATAGCAAAACGGCCATGCAGTACAAGGTTAAACCGCTTCTAGCGCCACCTGGTGGAAAATAGCGGAGTTAGTGTTCCTATCTTGAAAACGGTTCTAGACAAAAAAATGAATTACAAAGCTGAAGAGTATCACCGATTTAGTACAAAAAGATAGTTTAGACATTCATGCTAGCGTTCCTATCTTGGAAACAGTTCAAGACAGGTGGAAAAAGAGAATTATAAAATTGCAGAGCATCATCGATTTAGTATGAAAATATAGTTTAGACATTGATGCTAAAAATACAATGCTAAAAACGAGAATTTATTTGTTCGCAATTTCTTACACTATGCACACTTGAGCTACATTGCACACGTTGTAGCGTAGCTGGTGAGACATACGCTATATAGTTCAAAATACGGTTACTGGATAATTTTTGTTTTGTTGTAAAGATCTTGGTCTGAAGTAGGTCCCATTGTAATAACTTTACAATCTAAAGAAAATAAAACGCCATCTGGTGAAAAACAGCAGAATTAGCGCTCCTATCTCAAAAACGGTTCAAATGGGAGAAAAGTTAATTACGAAGTTGTAGAGCATCATCAATTTACTACAAAAAGACAGTATTTAGACATTATTGCTAAAAATAGAAAGCTTAAAACGTGCAGTTGTTTGATCGCAATTTCCTACACTGTGCACACTTGAACTACGTTGCACATTTTGAAGCGTAGCGGATGACACGTGTACTCTGTGCTTCAAAGTACTGTTTACCGTAAGCGGTCACATCGATCAGCGCAAAGTCGTTTTCAACCAACTTCTGAAAGGAGAGTGTTCTTAATTTGAGCTATATGTTGTTGGTGTTTGTAAGCTTATAACTTCGTAAGAGATGCTCTAATTTACCGACTTCAAAAAGGAGGAAGTTCTCAATTCAAAGCGTATGTTTTTTTGTTTTTGTTTGTTAGCTCATGATTTCTGAACGGATAATCCGATTTTGATACTTTTTGTTTTATTGTAAAGGTCTTGGTCTGAAATACGTCCCATTGTAATATTGTTACGATCAAAAGAAAATACAGGGTGCCCAAAAAAGTCAGTCCCGACTCTTTTAACTGCTGAACAGCTGCTGCCTAGTCATAAAAGTGGTATGTAGGTATAGTAAAGAGGAGATGTGCTACGCGATTCAACCACCTACAGCGCCAGCTGGTCGAAAACAGTGGAGTTAGCGTTCCTATCTCGGAAACGGTTCAAAACAGGGAAAAAAAGTGAATTATAAAATTACAGAGCATCATTGATTTAATATGAAAAGATAGTTTAGACATTAATGCTAAAAACAGAACGCTTAAAACGTCAATTTGTTTGTTCACAATTTCCTATTTTGTGCACACTTGAACGACATTACATATGCTGTAGCGTAGCGGGTGACATTTATGCTATGTAAAATTCAATGTATGGTTATTGTAAGCGGTCACATCGATTTACGCATATACGTTTTAAACCGACTTCATGAAGAAAGAGGTTCTCAATACAAACCATGTTTCTCATTGTTGTTGTTGTTGAAATTTGTTAGCTTTTAACTTCGTAAGAGATGATTTAATTTTAATACTTTTTTTGTTGTAATGATCTTGGCCTGAAATAGGTTTCATCAAGATTTCATTAAGATATATACAAATTACAGGATACTCACAAAAGTCTGTTCTCACTCTAACTGCTGAACGCATGCAGCTACACTGGTAAAAGCAGTATGTAAGTATCGATGTTGAAACTTCTGTCCGTCAGCTGCAATTCATATTTTGCTGTTTGTTTGAACGTTACGCTGCGCAATTTCCAGCGCAGCGGGTGACACCTATTCACTGTAAAGTTCAATATACATGCCTAACAGAATTTTTGGTTACGAATACAGCGTATCCGTTCTTTACATTTCTAAAGACTTTTTAACTTAACGTATGTTCATTCAATAGATAGTTTTTTGCTAATATCTGATAAAGGCAAGAAAAGTGGCACAACTTATAAATGCAGCATTTGAGAAAAATCAACTTAAATATAACTTGACTAGAATAAAACTGGCACAACTGTCTCTCGAGTGGATAACTTTCTATATGGAGATGTAACTTTTTTGTTCACATTTGGTGTATTTCATGTATTTTTCAGTGACATAAACCATTTTTTGAGTTATGTCACTTTTCTTGGAAGTTGTGATTTGTGAAGCTGCCGTCGAACGCCTTTTGATGTTCTACGATATGAATAAGTTTTCACTGAAAAGAGAAAAATAAAATCTTTTTGTAAAAAAAATAGAACCGACTCCAAAAAGCAACTACTATTCAAACAACTAAAAAAAAAAAAAAAAAAAAAAAAAAAAAAGGTATGAAATGAAAATGTAAATTGCGCCTAAAAGTATAAAATAATTTCCTTCGCCAAACAACCTATAACACTACAATTAATCATAACTTTTGAAGTCGGCGCAAAATTAAATAAAAATTTATAAGTTTATTCAATACAAAAATCAATATACACATCACCCATTGTCACCTGCAAAACGCAGCCGAAAACTACTTTGATTCAATGAAACAAATAAGATTTCGTAAGCAGCAAAAGTTGGCGAAGATGCTGGTATCTGGTGTCCTTTGTGAAAGAAAAATCACAAAATTATCTGGCAAACATATTTAATTTCTTTGGAATAGCATGATTGTTTTGATAAGGCATATTAAAAGAGTAATCAAGATTATGAAACAATACATCGTACAATATATATTATGAAAATATACATCTTGCGTTTATATTTTTGCATTATGTTTTGATCTCCAAATCCAAAAGCCACCAAGGATGACAGTTATCAAAGTTATACCAAATTTGCAAAGGAAACTCTCACTTCGTAGAAACATAAATACCGCATTGTCAAGAATGTTCACTGTTCTATATAGATGCTACCAATGGACCAATTGTATATAGTGATAAAATAATAAAGAAAACATGAAAATGGATCATTCGAGTCATTCGAGACAACAGCATTTCTTGCTACCGATCTAAAAACAAACCTTTGAAAAATAATTAAATTTTATTTAATTTTGCGCCGACTTCAAAAGTTATGATGAATTGTAGTGTTATAGGTTGTTTGGCGTAGGAAATTATTTTATACTTTTAGGCGCAATTTACAGTTTCATTTCATACCTTTTTTTTTCAGTTGTTTGAATAGTGTAGTTGCTTTTTGGAGTCGGTTCTATTTTTTTTACAGAAAGATTTTATTGAAAGTGACAAAACAAATGGAATTTTGAATGATCCTAAATGAATGAGATCCTACAAAAGATACATTTCTTAAAAATAAACGTTTGGATTTAGAATTTTGGAGCTGTGTGAGAATGTCAAGCTTCACTAACTTTCAATATTGAAAGATGGTGCTTATTTATGACGAATGTCAACGAAACGCAACGCATGCTGCACGGGAGTATGCCGTTCGTTTTCCAGGTGGGCCACATCCAAGTGCAGTTACCATCGCAAATGTAGTGCGACGGTTCATGGAGACAGGAAGCACTAAAAGTCGTCTGCGTTCTGGCAGACCAGTGAGTGCAGGTATGCGTATACCGCCAGAGATTATTTTGGCATATGCACCAGCCCATCCACACAGCAGTACAAGAGAAATCAGCATGGCTTGTGGCTTAACACGGGCCCGAGTATGGCAAATACTGCATAGTCAACATGCACATCCCTATCATGTCACTCTGCAGCAAGAACTGTTGCCACGGGATAATGAGCGTCGATTTGATTGGTGCAACTGGGCATTAAATAATGCTGAAGATAAATCAGATTTTTTTTCAACGTTGTTTGGTCGGACGAGGCACTGTTTCAGTGTTCCGGAGTACTAAACCGACATAATGCCCACAACTGGAAGGGGCCCTCGGTAGGGTCTTTCTAAAGGGTCCTAGCCCGTATTCACGCAAGTGTCGGAAAAAACCACGGAAAACTCCGATCTGCTAGGCCGCCGAGCGCGACCTGGGATCAAACACGGGCATTTCACGTCTACCAGCTTTGAGCGCAGAACCACTCGGCCACTGGTGAGCCCCAAACCACGTAGAATCATAAATGAAGCAACAAAGTGCTCAGAATTGCTTATATTTCAACATATGTACATTATTTATTTATTTATCAAAAAGTCGATTTTTTTTTTAATTTCACCGCGAGATTTTAAATATTTTTCTTCTTATTTTTTTATGTCAGAACTTTAGAACCAATAGATTATCTAATATCATCTATTTACTTTATGCACTTAAGTTGAATGACTTTATTTGATTGAAATCTTTGAAGTATAACTTCGATACAGAAGATAAATAATCTTCTGCCATCTTGCATTTGAGGAAAATCTTTTTTTTTTTTTTTTTTTTTTAATAACCCACCCCCTCCAAATAAATAAATGAAATAATAAATAAAATAATAAATAAATAAATAAATGTCTCCAAATCATCATTATTTTGTTTGAAATGTAAATTGCCTAAATTTTCAGTAAAGATATTTTTCAAAACAACTTGTCAATATTTTTAAAACGAATGTTTGAACCATTGATCTGCGATAATTTGAAACAAATGTATCAATTAAAATAAATAAATTAATTAATTAATTTAAAAAAATGTATTTTTTAAGATGCCCGCTATAGGTCACAAAATTAGCATTCTTTGGATATTTTGGACACTTGATGCTGCACTTTTCTGATATGAATTTTTTTTTTTTTTTTTTTTTTTGCATTTATCATGGAAAAGATTTTAAATACTATTTAACAAATATTTTGTACTGCGTGAATTTGAATATAGATATATATAAAAGAAGGTTGTTTGATGGCGATAACTTATTATTATCATTATTATTATTATTACAGTAAAGCACCGTTTATACGTCTCTCGTGTTTATACGTCTTTTACATTTATACGTCCTTTTAGTAATGTCCCTACTCATTCCTATTCATTTTAATGCAAAAATTCTTTGTTTATACGCCGCAAATATCGGTTATACGTCTTTTCCGCTTACTAAAATTCGCAAAATTTCTCGACCTGTCATTATTTTCCATTCTAAATAAGACGGAGTTTTACTAGAAAGCATCTTAAATGGAGGAACACAGGAAAAATCGAAGAATACTGATCAAAGAATCAATTGAATTCACAGTAGAATTTTTAATACTCGTAGACAAGCAGCAAATCAGACGAATATTAAAGATTTTTAATGTTATTAAATAATTATTTGTATGGATATAAATCATATGCTTATTATCAAAGTTATTCAATATACAGGGTGCACAGGAAAGTCCCTTTAACCTGAAAATACTTGCGAACGGAGAGTGCTACAGCCACGCAAGTGAGGTAACGGTATAGTAAAGTGACTATGCCCGACCTAATGCAAACGACAGCAGCGCCCCTAGTGGCAAAATTTGGAAGTTAGCCATTGCAAATCGAAAACGAAAAGAGATAGAGCAAAATTTCCAATTAGAAAGTTTTAGAGCATCAATTAATTAGTACGAAACGATATTTGGTTCACACGGATAAGATAAATTGGCGCCTGTATACCCAAAAATGTCCGTAATCTATGCGCGACTGTTCTACTCTACATATTTACATTTCGGAAATGTAGCAGTGTGAAAATGCAGTTTGTGACTTTGTACTGTACTGTAATGTCTGAAAACTTTAATTTCCAATGCATTTAAAATTTTAGTTTAAAAGGTGTTGGCGCTCGCTTCATACAAACAACATAATCTCATAGCATAAAATTATTGATGGCAGACGATAATTTTATTCCTTATGTGCGAGCGCTTTCATTTTAAAAATTTTATTTTCTGTGTTGTGGCAATTTCAATCGTTGTCTAGCGACGGGTAGAAAATATGTGTTCTTTTTTGAAAGTGACAAAACAAATGGAATTTTCAATGATCCTAAATGAATGAGATCCTACAAAAGATACATTTCTTAAAAATAAACGTTTGGATTTAGAATTTTGGCGCTGTGTGAGAATGTCAAGCTTCACTAACTTTCAATATTGCGAGATGGTGCTTATTTATGGCGAATGTCAACGAAATGCAACGCATGCTGCACGGGAGTATGCCGTTCGTTTTCCAGGTGGGCCACATCCAAGTGCAGTTACCATCGCAAATGTAGTGCGACGGCTCATGGAGACAGGAAGCACTAAAAGTCGTCTGCGTTCTGGCAGACCAGTGAGTGCAGGTATGCGTATAATGCCAGAGAGTATTTTGGCATATGCACTAGCCCATCCACACAGCAGTACAAGAGAAATCAGCATGGCTTGTGGCTTAAAACGGGCCCGAGTATGGCAAATACTGTATAGTCAACATGCACATCCCTATCATGTCACTCTGCAGCAAGAACTGTTGCCACGGGATAATGAGCGTCGATTTGATTGGTGCAACTGGGCATTAAATAATGCTGAAGATAAATCAGATTTTTTGTTCAACGTTGTTTGGTCGGACGAGGCACTGTTTCAGCGTACCGGAGTACTAAACCCACTACTGGGCGCTGGAAAATCCCTCGTGGGGACTATTCACAAAACACCAAGTGCGCTGGTCCATTAATGTGTGGGGCAGTATCTGGAAGGATCGCTTACTGGGACCTGTGTTCTACGAAGGCACATTAAACGGACAGAGGTACCTCCAACTATTACAGGATATCGTACCCGACTTTTTGGATGATATTTCCCTGTCCGCATTACGGGACATGTGGTTCCAACATGACGGTGCTCCTGCACACCAGCCAGCTGGAGTGCGAAGCTTTCTAAAAGATTGCTTTGGGCAACTAATTATTGAGTATGGTAGTAGTATTGAATGGCCTCCAGGATCGCCGGACCTGACTCCGATGGATTTCTTCCTGTGGGGTTACATAAAAGATCAGGTTTATGCAACTCCACATACAAGTCTGCTGGATCTACGGCATCGTATTACAGATGCTTCCAATAGTGTAACACCTTCCATGCTGAGAAATGTGCATGCAGAATTACTCACACGAATACAAACGTGTACTGTGAGCAATGGCGAACTTTTCGAACATTCTCAACATTAACTTTTTATCACTATGAGACTTAGAGTTTAGTTTACCTATTTTGGTTTTGTGTGTGATGTTATCAAAATGTATTGATGTAAGTACATACTATAGTATTTATTCAATAAATTGTGCATATTTCTTCTTTCCTCTGGCTATTCCTTTCAAATATTTACACAAAATGGAGTGCATCGATTTTGGATATTTTTTGGGTATACAGGCACCAATTTATCTTATCTGTGTAAACCAAATATCGTTTCGTACTAATTAATTGATGCTTTAAAACTTTCTAATTGAAAATTTTGCTCTATCTCTTTTCGTTTTCGATTTGCAATGGCTAACTTCCAAATTTCGCCACTAGGGGGCGCTGCTGTCGTTTGCATTAGGTCGGGCATAGTCGCTTTACTATACCGTTACCTCACTTGCGTGGCTGTAATACTCTCCGTTCGTAAGTATTTTCAGGTTAAAGGGACTTTCCTATGCACCCTGTTTATGCTTGTTGTAATTAAATTACACATTTAGATATATATAGATACAGAAATGATTTTTCATTTAAGCATATAGCTATTTGTGTATAAATATTTTTTGTGGTAGAATAATGGAAAGTAATTATTAATCTGTATATAAATATTTTGATTTAAAAAAAAAAAAAAAAAAAAAAAAAAAAAAAGTTGTTTGCTTTAAAAAAAGAATAAGATAAATTTATAAGTGCTGCTTGTAAAATTGAAGGAGAAGGGAAAAAAATGAGATAGGGATCTCTTAGACTAGCTGGCTGCCCAGTGACATTATAGAACAAAGATGGAAAGAGGAAAATTTATAGGACTCTTAAAACTTGAATGGAGCATCGCAAAAACATCTCCAGGCTAGGGAACTACAGCCCACCCGCACGCCGGACACAGATTCTCCTTCAGCCCTCGACTTAAGAAGAGCATTTTTTTTATCGAAGTGAGAGGACGGCTTCGGGGTCAACTTTTCGGCGAGACGGTGATGGAATCTCGTGGTGGTGCAATCTCCCGGTAGCTCTCCAGCTATACTGCTTCCTCCCGCATCCACGGTCCTTGAATTTTAATCTCAAGATATGAAAAATAGGAGCAACCCGAAGAGCCCAAAACACCTATTATTCATATGATTCATCTTTGAACAGAATCTATCGAATGGAGCCTCCAAAAGTGCCCTAGAATTGTTAAATAGAAGTCCTCTATGATTTGCTTGAGGAAAGAAGTAGAAATATCCTACTGCCGTTTACGATGGAATAACCTCTATAATGCTCATCTGGGTGAGTCAAATTTTAATAAAAAGAAAATATTTAATTGTATCTATCCCCATTTATTCTATTATTTAGTCATGTCTGAGTACTACCTAAAGTAATGTTGAATAAAATTAAACTTGAATTGAATAAAATATTAGTTTTGTATAAGAGACCAAAATATTTAATAAAATGCATTATTAATGAAATTCTTTGTATATCTATTAATTAAGGAATTATTTATTTTGGAAAATTTATTTTAATTTGAAGTTATCTCCTTAATAGATAGATAAGTTTTATGACCCATTAAAAATATTTAAAGAACTTGGGTGTAACTTAAATTAACAATTTCTCTCCAACAATGCTGATAAAACTTTTTGATTAAAATTTTGAGCATATAAAACAACAACATTTTTACTTTTTTTTTTTTTTTTTTTTTTTTTTTCATTAAAAAACTTGGATCTTGTTTACCGGAGACCCTTCAGGAAAGCAGTGGACACTATTTCTGAAAAACTAATGCACCGATCTCATCGAAACTTTGGACACTTCCATAAAGTAGAATTGACTGGTTGCTTGAACGAAGGATATTTCTTTTCTTTTTTTTCTTTTTTTGCGATTACAATTAATTTTACAGGGCAATGCCTGGAATAAAATGCACCGAAAACTGTACTGTTTTTCCATACAAAAGTTCAAATTTCATTTTTTTTTTTTTTTTTTAAGTGAAAACTTTTTTAGGCGCATTGAGCACTTTTTGTGTGAACAAAAATCATGGAACTCGCGTCATCGTCACCGAACGCTTTACATGAGCTATATGTATACTGTGTATATATGTACAAAGATACACATCCGTGCGTTATTAGTATACATTATATATATACAAAGAGTATATCTCTCTACATATATATCCACATATGTAGCGCACGACGCGGCATGCCTCATATATGTATATATATATATATATATATGTGTGTGTGTGTGTGTGTGTATATGAAATGTATACTAATACGAGCAGTATACTGGCTACTGGCATCTGTCTCTTTCTAGTTCTATACTCTATGTATGTATGTACTTTTCCCACAGTATATACATAGTTCACAAAGTACAAGCACATGTTTTTATACAGACTGTTATATTCTTCTTTTTGCTTTCAATATAAATTTTCAAATAAATAATAATAAAAAAAAAGAAAATTATTTTAGTCATATTACAATTCTTTTACCTAATATAAGGCTTAGTTTATTTAATTTGAGTAGCTACAAATATTGTGCCAAATCATATAATACTCCATACTTGTGCAGGGGAGTATACACGCCACAAGAATAGAGAAGGTCAGTACAATATAACGCAATTTCTTTTGATTCTTTTAATTTGAGTAGCTAAAAATGTTGTAACCAATTTAAACTTTAATCCTTGATCATAAACACTTCTTTACAAACCAAAAATAATTCGAAAATAATAATCTAATAGCTCGACGATACAATTCACAAGTTACTTAGTTTTCACTTCTATCGGGAGTCCCCAAAAGACTGCCCGCATTTTTTTTTTTTTTTTCTTTCTATGTTGACGTACAAGTCATTTCTATTCTGGAGAAATTTTAATAAGATCGGAGCATTTGTTTTTAAGTAATATTGTCCGCCATTTTTCTCAAGGGTCTCAAAACCAAGAGGCACCGTTATAAAATATTGTTTAAATGCTGCTCTTCTAGGTTCTAAAAATTTGGAATGAAAAATTTCATTTGTAATATGTAATATATATATATATATATATATATATATTTCTCTCTGGTTTCCTTGATGGTTTGACTTAATATTTTGATGATGTTTAAGATATTTGTTTCAAATAAATTATAGTATATTTAAAATGTGAGATGTGTATTTTGAATAGGATTTGATTTTTGTATTGAATAAAGGTATGAATTTTTATTTAATTTTGCGCCGACTACAAAAGTTATGATTAATTGTAGTGTTATAGATTGTTTGGCGAAGGAAATTATTTTATACCTTTAGGCGCATTTTACAGTTTAATTTCATACCAATTTTTTTTTTTTTTTTTTTTTTAGTTGTTTGAATAGCAGTTGCTTTTTGGAGTCGGTTCTATTTTTTTAAAAATAGGTTTTATTTTTTTCTTTTCAGTAAAAACTTATTCGTGTAGCCGAACATCAGAAGACGTACGACGGCAGTTTCACTAATCACAACTTCCAAGAAAAGTGACATAACTCAAAAAACGGTTTATGTCACTGAAAAATACATGAAATGCACCCAATGTGAACAAAAAAGTTACATCTCCATCTAGAAAGTTATCCACTCGAGAGACAGTTGTGCCAGTTTTATTCTAGTCAAGTTATTTTTAAGTTGATTTTTCTCAAATGCTGCATTTTTAAGTTGTGTCACTTCTCTTGCCTTTCTCGGATATGAGCAAAAAACTATCTATTGAATGAACATACGTTAAATTAAAAAGCCTTTAGAAATGTAAAAAACGGATACGCTGTATTCGTAACCAAAAATTCTGTTAGTCAGCTGACGGACAGAAGTTTCAACATCAATACTTACATACTGCTTTTTACCAGTGTAGCTGCATGCGTTCAGCAGTTAGAGTGAGAACAGACTTTTGTGAGTATCTTGTAATTTGTTTATATCTTAGTGAAATCATAATGAAACCTATTTCAGGCCAAGATCATTACGACAACAAAAAAAAAAAAATATTAAAAGTAAAGCATTTCTTACGAAGTTATAAGCTAACAAATTTCAACAACAACAACGAGAAACATGGTTTCTATTGAGAACCTCTTCCTTTATGAAGTCGGTTTAAAACGTTAATGCGTTAATCGATGTGACCGCTTACAATAACCATACTTTGAATTTTACATAGCATAAATTTCACCCGCTACGCTACAGCATATGCAATGTCCTTCAAGTGTGCACAAAACAAGAAATTGTGAACAAACAAAAGCACGTTTTAAGTGTTCTGTTTTTAGCATTAATGTCTAAACTATCTTTTCACACTAAATCGATGAGGCTGTGCGATTTTATAATTCACTTTTTTCCCCTGTGTTGAACCGTTTCCGAGTTAGGAACGCTAACTCCACTGTTTTCCACCAGGTGGCGCTGTAGGCAGTTGAATCGCGTAGCACATGTCCCCTTTACTATACCTACATACCACTTTTATGACTATAGTTGCAGCTGTTCAGCAGTTAAAAGAGTCGGACTGACTTTTTTGGGCACCCTGTATTTTCTTTTGGTCGTAAAGATATTACAATGGGACCTATTTCAGACCAAGACGAACAATAAAACAAAAAGTATCAAAATCGGATCACCCCTTCAGAAGTTATGAGCTAACAAACAAAAACAAAAACAAAAAAACATACACTTTGAATTGAGAACCTCCTCCTTTTTGAAGTCGGTTAATTAGAGCATCTCTTACGAAGTTATAAGCTTACAAACACCAACAACAACACATAGCTCGAATTAAGAACACCCTCCTTTCTAAATTTGGTTGAATACGACTTTGCGCTAATCGATGTGACCACTTACAGTAACAGTATTTTAAACCACAGAGTATACGTTCATCCGCTACGCTGCAAAATGTGCAACGTAGTTCAAGTGTGCACAGTGTAGGAAATTGCGAACAAACAACTGCACGTTTTAAGCGTTCTACTTTTAGCAATAATGTCTAAAAACTGTCTTTTCGTAGTAAATCGATGATGCTCTACAACTTCATAATTAACTTTTCTCCCATTTGTACCGTTTTTGAGATAGGAGCGCTAATTCCGCTGTTTTTCACCAGATGGTGCTTTAATTTTTTTTTTTGATTGTAAAGATATTACAATGGGACCTACTTCAGACCAAGATCTTTACAATAAAACAAAAATTATCAAGTAACCGTATTTTGAACTATATAGCGTATGTCTCAACAGCTACGCTACGAACTGTGCAATGTAGCTCAAATGTGCATAGTGTAAGAAATTGCGAACAATGAATTGCACGTTTTTAGCATCGTATTTTTAGCATCAATGTCTAAACTATCTTTTCGTACTAAATCGATGATGCTCTGCAATTTGTAATTCACTTATTCCCCCCTTTTTTGAACCGTTTCCGAGATAGGAACGCTAGCATGAATGTCTAAACTATCTTTTTGTACTAAATCGGTGATGTTCTTCTACTTTGTAATTAACTTTTTTCTCTAGTACTGTTTCCGAGATAGGAACACTAACTCCGCTAATTTCCTCCAGATGACGCTGCAAGCGGTTTAATCTTGTACTGCATGGACACTTTGCTATAGTTACATACCATTTTTATCACTATAGCTGCAGCCGTTTAGCAGTTAAAAGAGTTGGGACTGACGTTTTTGGGCACCCTGTAATTTCTTTAGATCGTAAAGATATTACAATGGGACCTATTTCAGACCAAGACCTTTTCATCAAAACAAAAAGTATCAAAATCGGAGCATCCGTTCAGAAGTTATGAGCTAACAAAAAAAAAACCATACGGTTTGAATTAAGAACCTTCCTTCTTTTTTAAAGTCGGTTAAAAAACAGAATTCGAAATCTTTATTTTTGAATGCGATATCCTTATAAAACGAAGCAACGAATAACTATAGAATAACATGGGAAGGAAGAAAGGGAGAATCTGATCTATGTTCAGCTTTAAAAGGTTACATAGGTTTCGAAAGCTTAAAATATATATATATATATATATATATATATATATATATATATATAAACTATCTATTTCTCTCTCACTCTTTTTTAACATGCTTTTATTAACTTCTATTCTTGTTTGTATGTTTGTTTGCTTTTTTGTTTGTTTGTCCGGTACAAATATTGCAATCGAATTTCAACTAACTTCCCTACTAGCTAGACATTTGAAACTTTCACAGTAGCTCAGAACCCGGTGACAACACACTACTTCAAAATTCGATTTTCGAATAGTTTTCTTTTAATTAATTTAAATATGAAAATAATAACATCCTAATAGCAATAAAAATAGCCATTAAAATATTAGCTATAATTTAATTGTTGCCAAAAAAAATTACGAGTTCATTTTCTTTCGACATAAAAATAAATACATTTAATTAAACGGGAACGTTAAAAAATTATAAAAAGTTAAATGATGCATCTCACAAAAATGAACGCCATTATCAATGGACAATATTCCTGTGACGTCACAGTAGGTAAAATCGCCGAACACGTGGCCGATTTTTTGTAAACAAATTAGATTCAGGACGCCATTTTATTGTTACGCATAACATTTTCCTAAATATTTCTCCAGTGAAACTTAATCAGATATCTGTTCAAACAAGAACAAAAGAGAAATGTAAACAACTAAATCGCATGATAAAGTTAAGACTATTCCATATCGTAAAATTGCAGAACATTTTATGTATACGCTCACACACACACACACACACACACACATATATATATATATATATAATGAATAAAAGATTAATAAGAACATTTTATACACACACACACACACATATATATGGACATCAAAGCTTAAATAATTAGAATTTCAATCACTTTAATAAAGGAATTTATTAAATGGAACATCCATTTAAATTTGTTAACATCGCCACAGTTCACATGGCAACTTTTAATATTACATATGTTGATTAATATTAAAGTATATTACTAAAACTGGATTAACCCGTTAGTAGTCGCTATACACAGCGCCACCTATTACAGATTGCGCATTTTTTATTTACTTCACACCAATAATTTTAAGAAGTGATGTGATCGTCGTTCCTTCGATTTTATTTGCGCTTTATGTATATCAAATGCTACTTCTAAAAATTTTTGGTGGCTATTGAATAAAAAAATGTGGCATTATTGAAGGATGGGCGGCAAATCGACCAACTAGCGACTACTAACGGGTTAAAAACAAAACAAAGGTATCACAATATCACTCTTACTTCAATTTCATATAATCTGTAACTCTTATAAATTATATTGCAAGATAAAAATTTGCAAGCCACAATGCTTTGCTATGGTAGAGTTGAGGATTGTTTGTCTAACCAGCTGATATTCTTGTAGCCTCGAACCCAAAGTGGGAATATGGTCCATTTAAAAATTTTATGCACATTGATAAGAGCTCTATGATTCATCAGAAAATTTAAAACATGGTGTATAAAAAGTTTTTTTTTATTATCTTATAATTATTTTTTTTCCAATATAATAAATAAAAAAAAATTGTTCAAAATTTTGAGTATATAAAAAAGAAACATTTAAACATAATTTTATGAAATTTTCATTAAAATATTTGGAAAATTCAGACGGTGGGTCTTGGTTTCTGGAGACCGTTCAGTAAAGTGCTGGGCTCGATTTCTGAAAAACTAATGCATCGAGTACATTGAAACTTTACACACTTCTGCAAAATGGAATTGATTAGTGATTGAACAAAGGTTTTTCTTTTTTTCAGTTACAACTCATTTTACAAGGCTATATATGGGATAAAATGCAGTGAGATTGTAATGTTTTTGCATACAACTCAATAAAAATAACAATAAAAAGAGAGAGAAAAAATGTGCTTTTTGTTTCCAGTCTTCAAAAACCATGTAAACCCTTAAATCAATGAGTATATATGAACGCAGAACTTGCATGTCATATTCGGTATCAAATTACAATTTTGATCAAAGTATTAGTATTTTTTTTCCTTTCTTAGCAAAAATACTGAACGAAATGACCTTGGACTTCAGACATGCAAAGAACCTTTAGAAACTCATATTTTTCACGGTCGATTTAGTCACCAGCGCAATTAGGGGACCAACCACAAATTGAAGAAAAGCATAAATATTTTAGGTTACCCTGTATCATAAAATAGTGAAAATGACATGTAATTTTAATACATAATTTCACATACTATGTACAATTTATGACTTATTTTATTAAGTTTTTTTGCTTTTAATATGAATGGATTTCAGTAAAATTTCACAAAACTTTCAGAAAACTTAAAAGAATCATTTTTCCTAAACATAAAATGCACGCATATAATTTTCATTGAGATATGAGTATTTGCAGTAAAAAAAACATTCTTTTACTGTGTATGCGCGAAAGATAGAAAGTTTTTTATTGCATCGATTGAAAGTTTGATATATTGGGCAATTTATGTAAAAAATTCATTTTAATGGAGTAAAAATTAAGCAAATTATTGGCAAAAGAATAAGCTAGATTTTTTAATATTTTCCAGAATTAAAATTTCATAAGGGGTAGTGATTTGTAATTAAATTTTTAAAACCACTTTTCAAAATCTCCTTATGGGATTGTAGTTGTAACATAACTTTATTTATCTGCGAAGATTTGTGAGTTCATAACGGATCTTTCATAAATAAGCATTTTTGTGGGTGAAATAAATGAATCTCCAAATTAAATAAGGGGCATGTGAAAACCTCTTATAAAATTTCAAGTCTGAAAAATTTCTGGAATCTTTCTTTTTTTTTTTGTGGATAATTTGTTAAATTTTTACCTATTCAAATGACTTTTGACTTAATTTGCCCAATGTATCATAGAATAAATTTTCATAGGATACGTTCTCTCATAGGATATTATTCATTTAAATTCTATTTTTCTAAATAGTCTTTTAGTACTACAAAAAATTATACTGTGTATTGCATATAGGTATATTACTATTTATCAGAATTTACATTTGATTAATTTTCATTCGATGTGCCATTTCTGATTATTATGTTTGATTTTTTGACCTTGTTACGCATAGTTTTCAATTCTTTTATCCTATATAGAGAGAGGGAGACAGATAAAGATACCTGTATATATATATATATATATATATATATATATATATATAAATTAGTAAAAGCTGAGAAACAGAAGATTTTTGACAACTGAAACCATATTAACCAATACATATACATACATGCATACATATACATCACGACAATGCAAAGAAACTAGGAAACCGATTAGAATAAAAATTATTAAAATTTTAAAATATAACCAAAATATCTATCTGTACTGATAAGTATAAGGGATTTAAGTCTAAAAATGTCGATTTTGAGTAAAGTACATAGTCAGACCCAGAAAACAATTCTCTATCGATTGGTATAAAAGATTTAAATCCATGTCATTTAGTCTTTGAGAAAATCCATTGGTAAAAAAAGATTCAAGTCAGAAATTTAGCATTAATATTTGATATAAAATTTTTAATTCAAAATTTTCCCTTTATTAAATGAAGATTGACAATCACTGAATGGTATAAAGGGTATAAATCAACATAATCCCTTTTTCCTAATCGATTCTTTCGATTAGTTTTTAGTTAGTTTAACTTTATTTTTCGTCTCCTGAAAAATCAAGAATATGGATTTAAATCCTTTATACTTATCAGTACATTTATATTATGTATAGAGAACAGCTTTTTTATAGGATCCACTTGACGAAATTTGAAGTTTGTCACCAAAGTAGCTGAGAGGTTTCTCTCCAAGGTCTTTATTTAAGCGATTGCAATAGGATAGCCATTTTTATTCATTGCCAAAATCACAACAAAAATCTAAATATTGTCAAGGGGGTCCTTTACCAACTCTTTATCCACTAGTTTAATCTTCATATTAATTAATCGAGAATATATTAATTAATTTATGAAAGAGATCATGACAATAACAAATAGAATTGATTCTCTACACATTTTCACTCTATCTAGAATATATTAATTTATGAAAGAGATTATGACAATAACAAATAGAATTGATCCTCTACACATTTTAACTCTATCGAGAATATATTAATTAATTTATGAAAGAGATTATTACAATAACAAATAGATCCTCTAGACATCAAAGATGTGAACCGATGGAAATATTAACTTAAAACTGATATTAGTAAACTTTATTTGAATTACCTCGTCAGGAAACATATCGTATGAACGAGAAAGTTCGCTTTAATACACTTTTAGTAATAAAATAATCACCAAATCTTTGCGTGCTCAAAATTACTCACATACAAAGGCTAAAATCAATGAAAGATTCGCAGAATTTCTGCATGTAACAATAAATGCCATATCACAGATCATTGTTGGAAACATTGTTTAAAAATTAAGTCATTGTTAGAGAAAAAACAAAAATATAAATTATAACAGACAACAATGAATTAACCATTATCAGGGGTGTTTCCGTTCCGGGTTTTTTATTTTATTTTCCATCGGTACTTATAAATTGTATTTTTGGTTATATTTAATTGCTGAACTTTACTAGAAAACTACCAATAGTATCACTATTGTAAAATTCTGGTAGCAATTTCCGGGGACGCAAACACCCCTGCATTATTGCCTAAGATTTATGCGTTATTTAAAACATGAAATTTTCTAATACGGACTATCAAAACGGAATAGCTTTAGTATAGGCAATTTATTTTAAGATAATATTTAATTTATAAAATAAAAAGGGGACATGGAGAAGGAAATATAATGATACAGGATAATTTAAATTTAATTTAATTTATAGAATTGTCAATGATTTAGGAAAAACTACATTAGCTATTTTCTTCCTAATAATAAACAGAATGGAAAATGGGTAATATTTCACTTGGAGACATTTTGTGTATTTACACCAATTAGTTAATCTGATATGTCACTGACAGGCCTTTCTCTTACCCTGAAAGTTAATACTATAAATACAGATTGGAGATTAAGGGGTAAGATAACAAGTACTGTTATGTAAACCTATGCTAAAACAGTTCAAATTTGGCTTCGTAACAGCTTTATTTGAGAAATAATTCTATGTGAGGGGGTTACTGCCCCCCCCCCCAACCTCTCGCTTCATTCTTGTACATATATTTATGTAGAATTCAAATCTGTTTTTATTAAATTCAGAAGTTTATTTAAAGTTATTCTGGCAACTTTCATACGAAACATTCCTTGAAAATTATCAATCTTGAACAAACTTTTCTAGTAACGAACATATTAACTTCAAAATAAAACATTTGGATTGCCTGAAATTATTTGTTTCTTATTTATTCTAAGAAACGCAGACAAAGATCAAACGTTAAAAACTTGATTTTGGTATTCAGAAAGCCTCAAAACGTATAAATAATATTAAAAAAAATAATAAAAAAAAACGCGCGATGAATATTTAGCTTAAAAAAAATACATGACTTACCATATGGCTATGAGAAATTAATTTTAATTCCTGAGCAGATTTCCTGGGCATGGTAAAATATTATAGTAAAGCACTTCCGTTAACAATAAAAAAGAATGTTATGGCTTAAATATTGGCATCCCTGTATATCTTCTGAAAGTTATATACACATCACATGGTGCACATAAATATAATCTTATAATTATAACACACAGCACAACCTGAAGTACGCTTCATCAAATTTCAAGTATTGTCGCACTATAATCTAGTTCTTTTGTGTAGCCCTGTAAACGAACAGTGAATGATTTCCATATCATAGTCTACATGAAACAAGTTTTTGCGCATATAAAAAATATATATTCGTTTCATTCGTTTTAGTGCAGTCTATAGATGTTAAACTCTACTTACCTGCAATTTCCCCCACAGACGTAATGTATTTGAATCCTCATAGGTGTCCCTGCACACGAACCATTTGCTTGATCTCAACGAAAAGTTTAGTGTAGCATCCCTATATGATACACATTTAGAATATCAAGTTTGAACTTTCTGCTATAATTTGTTTTTGAGATTTGTTCAACAGATGAGTAGGGAAAAAAAAAAAAAAAAAAAAAAAAAAGAAAAAGAAGAGGCTTTTTGGAATTTAGACTTTTTTAATATCTGGAAATATACTTGATGGATTCTCTTGACACTTTGTTGGTGTAAAGAATATGTTATACCACACTTATTTCAGCAAAGATTTTCTCCCTAACGCAAAGAGAGGGCCTGTCACAAATTAAAATAATAATAATAATGTTTGAATGATCCTGTAAATTGGTTGTGTGGGTTAAGGCCAGTTGACTACACTAGAGTCATTGGCTTAGGTGGAATGCCCTCCGTGGCTAGCCCATACCTGTAAAAATTAATGTTTAAAATTTAAAATGTTTTGTATACTGTGTTTACAATACGGCGTTAGCTAGGTTTTGTCCGGATTATTAAGTGTACCAATTTTTGACAAAATGTAATAATCCTGACGGATACAATGACAAAGTTTCTGTTTTATACATTTTAGATATAAGTAAAACTGTTTGCACGTACATTCAAGGTGACAGATAAAAATTGGTAACGACGTTACCTGAAAGAAATAGTACGACCTTTCGTACTAAAAATTTCATTGCGTCAACTTATTTTGATAAACTAATACTTTTTCGTTCAGTTTTGCGTAAAAACATGAAATCTGGCATATTATAATTGGTTATAAAAAAGCGATGTTAGTAATTATTTCTTACTTTAAAACATTATTTATGACAATAAATCGTACAAAATAATACAAAATGGAGAATAGGAGGTATGCGGGTAGGGGTAATGAAACGGGTGAAAGCGATAACATATTCAGAGGGGTATCAAAAAGAGGAAGAAAATGATTCACAAGCAAAAAGAATAAACACAGAATATTAAAAATATCACGAAGGAATTTGCTTATTTAGTTATGAAAAAAAAAATATATTCTGCTTAATACAATAAAATGAGGGTTTTTTTTTTTTTATTACGAATTCCTATTATTATTATTATTATTATTATTATTATTTTTTTTTTTTGAAAGAAAAAAAAAAGAAAGAAAGAAACGTGATGAGCATAAGTGGAGCTTTTTTTTCCGTTGTAATTTTGGTTGGCTGGATTTTACGTCGCACTAGTCCCGCGCTATGGCCAATTTAGGCCATTTTTATTTTGAGTGTACTAGAAAACATAAAGTAAAAAAAAAAATAAAAAAAACTGCAACTCATTTTTTTTTTCTATCTTATAGTTGGTCCACCAGCTGCAGAGCGGTTCTGCGGTCAAAGCTGGTAGACGTGAGGTGCCGGCTTCGATCCCACGGCCGTGCACGTCGGCCTTGCCTTTCGGAGCTTTCCGTGGTTTTCTCCAAGGCCTTCATAGAAGGCACGCCCCCTCTGGCCTAAGACCCAAGTGTAGTCAGTCGCCTTATTCCGCAACGCCAACACCATCCTATCTTATAGTTAAAGTGTTTTACAAATTATGTGTAAACCACACGCTTCTTATTTCTTTTTATATGATCGCATCAGATTAAGTAATAATAATAATAATAATAATAATAATAGCAGGCTGTATATTAAGTCGTAAGATCAACAAAAAATAATCTAAAATAGGTTTAGGAACAGTTTTATTTGTTGTATAATTCAATGTGATTGGAGTGGGGGGGGCTCCCGCCACCTCAACCCCCGTTCAATTACAGTGTCTACATTAACTTAAATATATATATATATAATAATAATACTATTAATTTTCCTTTAAACTTGCCAATCTTGATCAAAATTTTCAAGTGGCAACCTAGTACGACCTTCAAAATACCAAATTTGAATTTCCAGTAGTTATTTGTTTTTTCAATTATGCTGATAACAGATACACACACAGATCAATCGATAAAATTGGATTCTCGTAATTAGGATACTTCCAAACGTGATATTATATATATATATATATATATATATATATATATATATATATAAATATATATATATATATATATATATATATAATTTATATATAAACAGAGTTAAAAATAATTTGTTTAGAGTTTGATATGAAAAATTAATTTTCCTTCCTGAGCAGTGTTCGTCCACATATTAAAGCACTTCCATCAATTACATTTAATACAAAAGAACGCTTAGCTTAATTTGAGGTAGCCCTATATACTGTCTATAAACTATATATACATCACATTTTGTACTTAAATTTAGACTTATATATATATATATATATAAAAAAATCTAACACAAAGTGAATTACAATTCCAGCAATTTCCAAATATAGCCCCAATATATTCAAATACTTTGGGCAGTTCTGTAAACGAATGACAAACGATTTCTATACCACAATCTGCACAAAACATGCTTTTCTTTTCTTTTCTTTGTTTTTCTTTTTTTAGGACTGAGGACTATTAGTCTCAATCTGCGGATTTTTACGATACCAGATTTACGATAGTTGGACATTTATCGAAATCTAAAATTTATCGAAAATATAATTGAATAACTTAAAAGCAATGTTATGATTTGAAAAAAAAAAAAAAAAAAAAAAACTAATAGTCCTCCGTCTTAAACTAAATTCTACTTTTGCCAGAATTTCATCAAAATCATTTTTTTTTTCTTTTTGAAAGAAAAGAAAATTAATAGTAATCAGTATCGAAATAAACACTATCGAAAAAGATTTTTTTAAAAATAATTTTGAATTAGAAAATAGAAAGCGCGCGTGCAAAATGAAAAAAAAAAAAAAAAAAAAGAAGCGAGATAATTAAGTTTGAATTGAATTTGAGTTGGTAATTTAAGGTAGCCATTGATATAGTAACTTTTTTGTTGTAAATTGTCTTTAATGTATTAAAATGTGGATATCATAATTGCACTAGTAAAGACCTTTGCGAGAAACGTCCGAGTTACTTCGATGCCAAATTTCAAATTTCGCCAAAGGAGTCCTACACTAAAGCTTTATTTATTTATTTATTTTTATTTTCAAACTGATTCTTTTTTTAAATACGATTTAATAAAAATATTTTTATATATTTATTTATTTTTATTTATTTTTACGATGATAGATCGCTTTCATTTCTTCATTTATTATAACCTTAAAAAAAAAAAAAAAAAGACTTTTTCGATAGTGTTTGTTTCGGTACTGATTATTATTAATTTAAAAAAAAAAAAAAGAAAAGAAAACAGGATTTTGATAATTCTGGCAAAAGCAGAATTTAGTTTAGAACGGAGAGGACTATTTTTTTTTTTTTTTTTTTTTCAAAATTATAACATCGCTTTCAAATTATTGAATTATATTTTCGATAAATTTTAGATTTCGATAAATGTCCAAATATCGAAAAATGACACCGCAAAAATCCCAGATTGAGACTAATAGTCCTCAGTCCTAAAAAAAAAATTCCCAATTAAAAATCAATCTTTAATACTCAGCAAACACAATGTATAAAAACAACATAAGATTGTGTCAAAAAGTAGGAATTTTGCAGCCATAATTGCAAAGTTCTAAAATGATATGTTTTGATGAAATATCAAAGTTTAAAATGAATTTTCTCTAAGTACACATTTTTAAAATTTTATGCATGAAAATTCGAAACTCGTAAAAATAAAAGTATTTCATTTCAAATGCACTTTCTTTAGATAAATTTCTCTAAACTGAATCAGAAATTATGAAATTTAATTTAAATTATCTAAAATTAAGCTCTTAAATAGAGAAACGTGGTACTTTTTTAATACACTGTAATTTTTTTTTTTTTTTTTTTTTTTGTAAGAATACGCAACATTATTCAGGGAACTTATTTTCCTCAACCATCTTGAAAAATGTTATCAGCTATAGCTGAGAGGCATATAGTGGAATGTTACATAATTACAATTAATAACATTTCTCCACATGATTGTGGCAAGCAAGCCTTAATAACTTTTTACAGTGTATGTATTCACATTACATTGCTCATGACTTTCTTAATTTCAATACATCTTCACACAGATTGGTTAAGGTTTATTTATTTATTTATTTATTTTTTAAGATAATATACATAAATATAACATCTGAAATTATTATTATTAAAAGATTTAGAGATATAATTCGTGCAAGCTAAAAAATATTACATGTAGAGTGTAATGAAAATTGAGTTGAAATTTGAATGGTGTGCAGTATTAGGGTTAAGACCAATTGATTAAAAGAGGGTCTTAGATCTGGATGGTGTACTTTTCCGAGGGAGTCTTTCTAAATCATACCTAGCTTGTATTTATACGAGTTTCGGAGAAAACTATAGGAAATTCTAAACGTATATGTCGAGGAGAGCGACCTGGTATCGAACTCGACAATTCCTGTCAACCAGCTTCCAGATATTTAAATTTTGATATTCCATTGATGCAAAATTTTGCTATAGAAGTCATAAAACATTGATTTTTGAGTTACATTTATGCAGTTTTTTCCATAATGTTAAATTTAGGATTAGCCGTTAAAAAAAAAAAAAAAAAAAAAAAAATTCTTAAAAATTTACGTTTCACACACGTTCTGAATGATGATTGTTTTTATGTTTGTCAATGAATATTATTAATGTTAAATTTCACGTCATAAGATGTGTCGGGCCCCACTGTGAAAATTTGCACGAGCCGCCACTGTATGTAAGGGTTAAAGGCTGCAATTTTTTTTTTTTTAAATATCCTATAAAAATGATACACGTGTGTCTTATCGAAGCACAGAAGCCATCCTTTCCAAGTAAGATAAAAACTGTGATGGCATGTCTATGGGCCGGCGCCGTGCTCCTAGCGACCGTGTTTAATCGACCCTGTTGGAAAAGACACGCTGAAAAATTGTCTGAAGCGATCCTCCTATATATTCTTAGGTTATAAAATGCAGGATAAGAGAAAATCTTTTTTAACACTTTCCAACAAGGTTGAAAAGTGTTTATGACTTCGGTTTGTCTGTCTGTCTGTCTGTCCGTCTGTCTGTCTGTCTGTCTGTCCGCGCTCTAACTCCCGAAAATATTTATGGAAATTCTTGAAACTAATATATGTTAATCAAGTTCACTATCGGACGGTCCCTATTGAAAATGGAGTTTATACCTCTACTGGTTTGTGTACAGGGACACCCGAAAATATTTCAAAGCATTGTGTTCTATGAGAGGTATTTCTATAAACCATAATTTCATACCTTAATGAAATTAAATATTTTTATTAATGATTAATTGTAAAAATTAAATATTTTTACCTTAATGAAATTAAAATATGTCATTCAAGCTCACTATCGGACGCTCCCTATTGAAAATGGAGATTATACCTCTACTGGTTTGTGTACAGGGACACCCGGAAGTATTTCAAAGCATTGTGTTCTATGAGAGGTATTTCTATAAACCATATTTTCATACCTTTACTCTAGACATATCTTAATGAAATTGAAATATGTTATTCAAGTTCACTATCGGACGTTCCCTATTGAAAACGGAGTCTATACCTCTACTGGTTTGTGTACAGGGACACCCGAAAGTATTCCAAAGCATTGTGTTCTATGAGAGGTATTTCTATGAACCATATTTTCATACTTTTACTGTAGACATATCTTAATGAAATTGAAATATGTTAATCAAGTTCACTATCGGACGTTCCCTATAGAAAATGGAGTTTATACCTCTACTGGTTTGTGTACAGGGACACCCGAAAGTATTTCAAAGCAATGTGTTCTATGAGAGGTATTTCTATAAACCATATTTTCATACCTTTACTGTAGACATATCTTAATGAAATTAAAATATGTTATTCAAGTTCACTATAGGATGTTTTCTCTATCAAATGGAGGAAATACCACCATCGGTTCATGTACAGGGACATTCAAAAGTATTCCAAAGCATTGCGTTCTAGGAGAGATATTTCTATAAATCAAACTTTAATAACTTTACTATCCACGAAGTTTTAGGAAATTGAAATATGTTATTTACATGCACAAAAGAATTCTTTGCATAGAATGTAGCATGATTAGCATTAGATTTACAGGGTGGCACAAAAATATCCAGTTATATTAAGAGGTAATTATAAAAAATTGCTAGAATTGTACTTTCGTTTACGTTAAGCGTTTTTAACACTTTCTAGGATTTTTTAAGTGTGAATATGATTTCAGCTTTGTGTATCAGCCTGTCCGTCCGTCTGTCCGTCCGCCTGTCTGTCTGTCCGATCTCTAACTCCCGTAAATATTTATGGAATTTCTTAAAACTGATATATGTTATTCAAGTTTACTATCGGATGTTTCCTATTGAAAATGGAGTTTATACCTCTAATGGTTTGTGTACAGGGACACCTGAAAGTATTTCAAAGCATTGTGTTCTATGAGAGCTATTTCTATAAACCATATTTTCATACCTTTTCTGTAGACATATCTTAATGAAATTGAAATATGTTATTCAATTTCCCTACTGGATGTTTCCTGTATAAAATGGAGGAAATACCACCACGGATTTATATACACGGACACTCAAAAGTATTCCAAAGCATTGCGTTCTATGAGAGATATTTCTATAAATCAAATTTTAATAACTTTACTTTCCACGAAGTTTTAGGAAATTGAAATATGTTATTTACATGCACAAAAGAATGCTTTGCATAGAATGCGGCATGATTAGCATTAAATTTACAGGGTGGTACAAAAATATCCATTTATATTAAGAGGTATTAATAAAAGATTGCTAGAATTGCACTTTCGTTTACGTTAAGCGTTTTTAACACTTTCTAGCATTTTTTAAGTGTGAATATGATTTCAGCTTTGTGTATCTGCCTGTCCGTCCGTCTGTCCGTCTGCCTGTCTGTCTGTCCGATCTCTAACTCCCGTAAATATTTATGGAATTTCTTAAAACTGATATATATAATTAAAGTTCACTATCGGATGATCCCTATTGAAAATTGAGTTTATACCTGTACTGGTTTGTGTACAGGGACACCCGAAATTATTTCAAAGCATTGTATTCTATGAGGACCATTTCTATAAACCATATTTTCATACCTTTACTGTAGACATATCTTAATGAAATTAAAATATATTATTCCAATTCCCTACTGGATATTTCCTGTATAAAATGGAGGAAATATCACCACCGATTTATATACAGGGACACTCAAAAGTATTGCAAAGCATTGCGTTCTATGAGAGAGATTTCTATAAATCAAATTTTAATTACTTTACTTACCACGAAGTTTTTAGGAAATTGAAATATGTTATTTATATGCACAAAAAAAGGCTTTGCATAGAATATAGCATAATAATTAGCATTAGATTTACAGGGTGACAGAAAAATATCCATTTATATTAAGATCTATTAATAAAAAATTGCTGAAATATTACTTTCGTTTACATTGAGTGTTTTAAACACTTTCTAACATTTTTAAGTGTGAATATGATTTCAGTTTGTGTATCTGTCCATCTGTCTGTCTGTCTGTAAGCCCGCGCTCCAACTCCTGTAATTATTTATGGAATTTCTCGAAACTGATATATTTTATTGAAGTTCACTATCGGATGTTCCATATTGAAAATGGAGTGAATATCTCTTCTGGTTTGTGTACAGGGACACCCAAAAGCATTCGAAAGCATTTTGTTCTAAGAGTGTTGTTTTTATAAACATTATCCCTATAGAATTTTCCCCATTTAAAATGACATTAATAGGTCCTGTACAACTAGTTTGTTTACAGGGACAAAAAAAAAAAAAATATGCCAATGCATTACGTTTAGGACAGAATTTTTTTTAAATTATATTTAAAAGTCTTTCTACTGTAAAAATCATAAAAATATTGAAATTTATTGTTAATACTCTAAACTAATCTTTTGTATAGAATATGATATGATTAACTTTCTGATTTACAGGGCTACACTAAAATATTCAGAGAGATCAAAAGCTGTAATTATAATCTAATGGCTGCATTTTCTTTTGCGTTATGCCTTTTTAACACTTTCCAAAATGCCTAAGAGTAATTTTAAAATCAATTAGTCTATCTGTATATTTTTCAGTCCTTCTGTCTGTTGTGTGATAACGTAGGCAAAGAATATTAAAAGTTATTTGATACAACAATTACGTACAGTTGGAAAGTGTTACTAATCAATGCGTACTGCATGATTTTTCTTTCTTGTTTTTTTTTTTTTTTTTTTTTTCGGGGGGGGGGGGATGTATCACAGCGTATATTTAGTCTTTGGTGCTGTGATTAACTTTTTCGTTTTTCAAGAAATTATCTTTCGCAATTAAATAAATAGTTTAACAGGTATAATTAATCTTTTGTGCTGTGATTAACTTTTTCCTTTTTAAGAATTTTTTCTTTTCCAATTAAACAAATAGTTTAACTGGTGGGGTGATAAAAATGTAGATGTTAAGGAATGCTAGGTGGAAAAATGCTTAGTAAAATAATAATAGTTTTGTATATGGATAATCCTAGTGGGAATGCATCCTTTGTGTGTATGATCGGTATAAGAATTCCATTTGGGGATTTGGGTAAACAGAATTTGTTCTGTAAAATATGTAGAAGTATCTCCCTTGAAATGTAATGCGATTGAGCAGGACAGGCAGTGAATAGGATATATGAGATTCTTTGTTCCTTTTTTATAAAGTAAAGCATTCATTTTTCTAAAAACATTCTATTCTATCATTTTAATGCGTATTCTAAATGCTTAATCCATGAAGGGAGTGTTAAGCAGCTTTAATTCACAAAGAAATGAGTTGGAACTTGCCATGAAAAACAGCTGTGAAATGCAATCGATAACCGTATTTCATCCGGACAGTGAAAGACTGAAATTCAAAAGCTTTCTTTTTCCTCTTTTCTCTTTTTCCTTTATCTGAGTGAAGCGAGAAGCAAGTTCTCGGAAAAAACACCTGACCGATCAGCTGTAGTTGGAGGTGGATTCCTCTTTTCACCCCGTTCTGTGACGTCAGTACTGGAATTACCATATGAAAATCACGGGGGGCGGGTTACGAGTTGTACCTCGTGGTTAGGCTACGCACTCATTCGGCGTAGTGGGTTTGCTGACGTATCATGGGGAGAGGAAGGCGTGGCGACTGCTTTCCCTCCCGGTTTGGATAAAAAGTGGGATTTTTTTACTTTTTGAAGCATATAGAAAAAAGAAGAAGAGATCTTATCTTTTCGTTTGGGAAGTAGTGAGTGCTTGATCTGATTTAGACTCGCTGGTTGTTGGCTGAGTGACGTCGTAAGATAGCTGTTTTTTAGAGAATTGGAGTAGTGAGTTGATAGCGAGTAGCATGAAAAAAGATAGAGGAAGTAAGTTTGGATCTTGAGGAGGCGAAGGAGACGTGACGTTACTCAGGTCTAGCTTGTAGTTGGAAAAGAAGAAGAAAGAAAGGGCGTTTTGGAACGAGGGTATGACTGAGTGTCGATAAGCGTGCTCCGGACAAGGAAGAATTTCCAGCTGAAATGACCGAGGCGATTACCCGCGTGAAGGGGTGACGGAAGTTGTGCTTTATTCCAAAAGAACCTTGATCTAAGTTACGTATAAAGAAGGATTACGATGCTGCGTAGCTTGGAAGCCTTTGTCCTTAACGTTTATTTGGAAAACGTCCTCTTCGACTCTCGACGGAACTGGGGCAGCTGAAAGAACCCTTTGTTATGTAAGTTAAGATTCATATTTATGCCTCTAACCTTTCCTTTTGTTGTTGGTTACATTTAATTATAATTGTATCAGTTCATTTTCTTAGAAAGGAAAAGTAATAAGAAAATTAATAGCTGGATTTGTATGAATGCTATATGTGGTTAATCCTGTGAATTAATGGGTTTCGCCAAGGTATTACCAGTTTATTTGGTTATTACGGAAGTTGTTAGTTGTTTTTCTAAGATATAAATTAATGTTTATAGCACGGGATTAGTATTTTTTTTTTTGTAATCTTAATTCTGTTTAATAAAAATTGGTGTAATGTAAAATCAACTCTTAGTATCTGTTTTTCTTATGAAGTGTACAATGTAAATTAATTTTATTAGAGAAACAATTTTTTCTTGATATACTCCTGTCTACGGGTATTGTTTTACCCATTTTTCTGAACTTGTGTTATTGCGACAAGAAATTTAATAAGTAATAGGTTAAGTTTTAAGAACACAACGCGAACTTAACCTCTTTTTGTTGTTTGTAGGAATTAAAAGTAAAAAGTAAATATTCTATACGATCTAATTAGCAATGTTAAATGTTTTATTATTTACAATTCATAATTTAAAGGGTTTTTTTTTTGTATTAAGGAAGTAATTTAATTAAGTGATGTTTTTGAGTAACTTGGTATAACTCTGTAGATAAAAGAATATATAAAATGATATATTAGTATATATTAGTTACATTTAAAGAGATTGAAGTAAAAAGAAAATTTGATAAAAGTATAACATAGAATTTCATTATATTAAAATAAAAGTAAAGTAAAATAAAACTAGAGCACCATATAACCAAAGAAAAATTATGATAATTGGCGCCGTGCCCATTTGGTAGTCAGGAGTAATTATTTGTTTCTCTCGCTGTATAATTTTGGCGCCGTGCTTATATCTTTAAGTGTATTACAAATTAATTGAATTATTTTAGTGTGTACTTTTGTGTATTGTGGCAAATCTACTCAGTATATATATATTTTTCTTTTTCCTAACTCATGTATCATGGAGACACCCATGGTTTTGATGACCAACATTCTTTGACCTGTATCTTATTAGTGGACTGTCGATTTTTAAGTATGATCTGCTAGTGCATATGTCCGGTGGTGAGACCATTTTAGTTTTTCTGTACATATCTATTTTAATCAAGTGTGGAAAATCTTTTTATATATTTTTTTAATTGAAACACTAGATTGTCACGTATGAATGGAATTCCGGAAATTCCGAGTATCATCTTTTCACCATGTTTTTATTAACTCGCTTTCTTGTTTGTTTATTTGTTGTTCAGTACAAATCTTGTAATCGATTTTGTAACTAACATCCCGACTAGCTAGACATTTGAAACTTGTAGAATAGCTCAGATTCAGATGGCAATGCAATTCCTGGAAACTCAATTTTCGAATGTTTGATTTGTTTTGTTTTAATTAATTTAAATATGAAAATAATAAACTATTAATAGCTTTAAAATTAGTCATTTAAATATTAGCTATAATTTATTTGTTGCAAAAAAAAAAAAAAAAAAAAAAAATACGAGTTCATTTTTTTTTGACATAAAAATAAATGCATTTCATTAAACATGAACGTTAAAAAATTATAAAAAGATAAATTATGCATCACACAACAATTGACGTCATTATCATTTTAAAAGATTTATACACGTTGATAAAGTATTAATATAGTTCTATAGCTATGATTTAAAAACAAGGTATATAAAAAGTTTTTTTTTATGTTATAATTATTTAAATGGATGACCTCAGGTTACTCCTCCATTCTATACCATTTCACACCCATTGTAGTGGACTAAGCTAATTTCTCAGCCAATAAAAATGTATCTATATAAGTACGATCCTTATCTAGTTAAGTTCAGTACATTGCATTTTGAAATTCGATATTGTGAATGTCATATTTCATAAAGTTGATCTTAATTATGAAGTTCATTGATACAAGGAATGGTTAGCCTTATTTAATATTAGATGGGTACAATATCGTCTTCAAAAGAAGACTAAATTCAATATCAGAGGGTTGTACTGGAAAGAGAAAAAGGAACATTGTAAAAGTAGTAGTGTTATAATGAATTTACAATACAATGTAATAAGCAAAATAAATCATACTTGTGTTCCAAATGACGCTGAAATTGAAGTGAAGAAAATAATGGATGTCTGTAAAAAAAAGAACCAAGTCAGAGGTTTCTGTCCCTGTAAACAAAACTTTTAAGGGGGAAATTTCAAAAATTTATGATAGAGGGTATGATTTAGTGGCTGAAACCCCATCATATGAAAACGTAAAAAATGCATTGTGCAAGGAATGAAGGAAAATTCTAGAAATAATGCAGAATCCTAAAGGTAGTTCAGAAATACATTTTCCAAGTGAACTCGTTCTCTTACCAAATCAAAAGAGTTTTCTGCGCTTATATTTTACAAATGGAACTGAAAAAACAATTCTAGTGTTTGCTGGCGAAGGCTTTCAAAATTAGTTAAAGTAGGGTAGGTGCACCAGTGATTGGCATGCTCCAGTCATTGACATCTATCCCGAAATAATTAATAAATAAGAAAAATAATAAAATCATATATTTTACATATAAGAATTTTAACATTTTATGTCAAACACTGGAGCATAGGGTGCTAATAACTGGTAAAACGAATAACTAGCAGTGTAAAACACTGGAACATAGGGGGCCAATTACTGATAAAATGAAAAACTGGCAGTGTCAAATACTGGAACATTGAGTGGGTGTCAAATAAAAATTCATTAAAAAAAATACTTGTTATCAGATGCATATATTTTAACATATATGTGGTTCTGAACGTCTTTTATGCCATATTAGGTTTAGCCATGGGTTCCCCTCTCTCCCAATTCTCGCTGATATTTACATGCACTATTTCGAAAGCAAGCTTTTTAAGAAAATATCCTTTCCTTTTTGGACCCGTTACGTCGACGACACCTTCACGCTTATCAACATATCTCATCACAATATTCACCACGTCTTAGAAACTTTAAATTCAATTGACAGTAATATCCAGTTTATATATGAAATAGAAAATAATGGCTCCCTTCCATTTCTTGATACGCTCGTCTCTCGCACTGTAAATGGATTTTCAACCGCCGTCTATCGAAAAAATTTTGCTGTCTCCCTTCCTCCCCATGCGCGTTCATGTCACCCACCTAACCCAAAAATGGCTGCTTTCCATACTTTTGTAAACCGTGCCCTTAATATTTGTTCAAATCCTAGTTTATTAAAATCTGAAATTAAATACCTGAAAGCCATTGCAATTGACAGAGGTTATGACCCTTCCATTATAGACAAAGCTATCCAAAAATTACAACTCCCTCGTATTTCGTCTACTAAGTCAGTCTCTTCTAATATCAGTATTGTCTTACCCTATTTTCCTAAATCCAGTCAAACCATAGCTAAAATTCTCAAACAATATGATTTTAAAATAATATTTTCACCTTCCAATAAACTCACCTTTTCTCAGTTAAAAGATCCCATTGATACGCATAATTCTTGGGGTATTTATAGTATTTCCTGTCAGTGTGGTTTATTATATATTGGCCAAACTAAACGCAGTCTTAAATTTCGTCTAAAAGAACATATGAATTACGTCCGCAAACAAGAAACCAATAAATCGGCTATTTCTAAACATTGCTGGGAGGAAAATCATAATTTTAAATTTAATTCAGCTAAAATAATTTGCAGACCTAAATCCATTCATGAACTCAATTTCTTTGAAGCTTTTCATATTTATAAAAATTTTAAAAACCTTGTAAATTGTGATTTCGCTATTCCCTATTTGTCTGACTGTTGGAAATTTTATATTCAGTTTACATTTTCTTAATTTTTGTACTGTTTACACAGCTAACTTTAATAAATTCCTATTGGCCACTCTCCCCGCCTTTCCCGTAATTCTACTGGTTGAACTAAATTCGGCCCCTCTAAAATAAAAAGAAGAATAATAAGTAGATAAAACACAAGAACATTTTTATCATTCTAAATAATAATTCCAGTTTCAGGATTCAAGTATTTTTATTCAAGTTCGGAGCTTCACGATGCTCAATTATTCTAATCCAAAACTTTTCGAACACTGAATAGCTGTTGCCATTCTACAAACATAAACATAGAAAAACATAGATGCTACAATATGTAGACAATCAATCTCAAAATTAATTATCGTCTGCGACAAATAGTTATAACACCCTCTCCTATATATACGAGCCCTTCTGCAGATTCAGAATCCTTTTTGCACTGAAGACGGCACGCTTAAAGCTGCCGAAACAGCTGTATGCATTTCCAATATTTTTCTTTGGCGTTTCTGACGTAGTCGTTTATTCGAGTTTTAGCATATTTATAGTTACTGATGTTCATTAAGGCATCAAAACTGATATTTTAAAACTGGTCTGACATTTTTACAGTAAAAAGTTTCCATTTAATGCACGTTGAAGTGAATTTTTGTCCTTTTCTCCCATGTTAATAAAATCGTAAATTTGTAATAACTTACGAAGTTTTTAAATTCGAATATTGCAAATGAGTAGGGTTCTTGCCAGTGTCGAAAGTAATATTTTAAAACTGGTCTGACCTTTCTGCGACAATTTGTTCTTGAGATATCGTGTACACAGACTAACAAACTAACGGACTAACACACTAACAGACACACTACAGACAGACACCATACAAATTTTGTCATTTTCGGATTCCTCAAACCTGAAAACGTGTAAAAAAGTAAAAAAAACCGAGGTCGAAAATTTTTACGATTACCTAAGTTCTCCCTACCTATAGTATGATGGGGAACTAAAAACAATTTTTCTTCCAATGTAGGGTCAATTTTCTGTTTTTTCCCTTAGCTTTCACCAGTTTTAGTTCCCCATCATACTATAGGTATGGGGAACTTAGGTAATCGTGAAAAATTTCGACCTCGGTTTTTTGACATTTTTATAAGTTTTCAGGTGTGAGGAATCCGAAAATGACAAAATTTCTATGGTGTCTGTCAGTAGGGTGTCTGTTAGTGTGTCAGTGTCTCAGTTCGTTAGTGTTTTAGTCCGTTAGTTTGTTAGTCTAATTACACGATATTTCACGAACAAATGATCGCAGAGAGGTCAGATCAGTTTTAAAATAATACTTTCGATACTGGCAAGAACCCTATTCATTTGAAACATTCGAATTTAAAAACTTCAGCAGTTATTCGAAATTTACGATTTTCTTAACATGGGAGAATAGGACAAAAATTCACTTAAACGTGCATTAAAGGGAAACTTTTTACTGTAAAAATGTCAGACCAGTTTTAAAATATCAGTTTTGATGCCGGAATGAACATCAGTAACTATAAATATGCTACTTTGAAAATTTCGCAAGTTATTGGAAAAGTTACGAATTTCTTAACATGGCAGTATAGGGCAAAATTTCACATAAACGTCAATTTTTAGAGATATTTTCATCGTAAAGATGTCAGACTACTTTTGAAATATTATTTAGGACACTGGCATGAATATTAATGACTATGAATTTTCCAATATAAAAATTTCGTAAGTTATTGGAAATTTACGAATTTCCTAACACAGCAGAATAGAGCAAAATTTCACATAAACGTCAATCTTGAGGGATATTTTCATCGTAAACATGTCAAACCACTGTCGAAATAATATTTAGGATACTGGCATGAATATCATAGACTATGATTTTTCCAATTAAAAAATTCGTAAGTTATTTGGAATTTACGATTTACTTAACATGTCAGAATAAGGCAAAATTGAGCATAACTTCCATTTTGAGGATCATTAATATATTAGACAATTTCAAAATTTTTATGATATTTGTTTGAACATGATTGAATACAAATATTCTAATAGAAAAATTTCGTAAATTATTCGTAATTTACGATTTTGTCAACATAGCGAAATTGTAAATTTTTCATATAAATATGAATTTTGAGGATTATTGCATTGGGAATAGCAGCATGAAAACTGAACAACGGAATTGACCCTGATAAAATAAATTAATAGATTAGAATAAGATAAATTCAGTGAAACTTGAATAATTCGAACTTGTTTAGTTCGAAATTCTGGATAATTCGAACTTTTTACTCGGTCCCTTGAATTTTGTATTAAAATAATGTTAAAAAATCGTGTATAATTCGAATTCTATTTTGGATAATTCGAATTTTTCATACGATTACCTTTAAAATATTACTATAAAATTTGTTACCGAGATTTTTCTCAGCTAATATATTTTAACAGTCTTTCAAAAGAAGGATAAGCGGATAAGGAAATACAAGAGAAGCCTTTAACTAGTGCATCAGAAGATATGGTGCATATACATTAATTTCGGGATTTTTTTAAATTAAAAGTCATGTCTGATAAAGAAGATTCTATTTTGGTATCAAGTCATATGCTATGATACAAAGATTGTACTTAAAGAAGAAATAAAAAATATCTGACTATTTTTAAAAAAGTATTGAATAATTAAGCTCGTAAAAAATATTGATTTAATGGGAGGGGGATGTAGCAGTATTCTTAGATATAAAGTTTATGTGTTAAATATTTGATCTTAGAGTTTTAATTTTTTAATTTCTCTTTTTTGACAAAATAGTATGTGCAATTCGAATTTTTGGATATTTCGAATTTTTTCTGGTCCCTTCAACTTCGAATTATCCAAGTTCTACTGTATATCGAAGTGAACGGTGGATAGTCTATTAGGCGGGGATTTCATTCTGTCACTGTATCAAGCTTTGGTCAAATTCATTTCTTTTAACAGGCCCACCAGCGGCCGAGCGGTTCTGCGCTCAAAGCTGGTAGATGGGAGGTGCCGGGTTCGATCCCAGGTCGCGCTCATCGACCTAGCCGTTCGGAGTTTTCCGTGGTTTCCTCCGAAACTCGCGTAAATACGGGCTAGGACCCCTTAGAAAGACCCCCACGGAGGGCATTCCCCCCTATTGGCCTAGGACACATAAGGAGTCAATCGGCCTTAATCCTCCAACCAACCAACCATTTCTTTTAACATGATCATAAAATGACTCGCACTAGAAATTTATGAGAACATAAATATGATGGGGAACTGAGCAGAGTCCACCTATGTCAACTAGTTTTAAAACACTCCATCCCTTTTTCCGCTTGGTAAAGAAATTTCTTATTTCGCTTATAAGCGACAGATGCTATCACCATATGTAAATTTTGTCATAGGCATTTTTTATCTTTTCAGATAGTATCATAATTGTTTTATCCTCAACACAACCAATGCTCAATATATTGTTAAAAAAAAAAAAAAACTAAACATTTAAAAAAAAAAAAAAAAAAAAATCTGGATTATTCAGCTTTTGTCAACAGGTAATATAAATCATTGTCCCTCTATTTATTATCCCTCTATTGATCTCAGGGAAGATAAGACACCTTATTTGTCATGAAACTCGAAAAATATTTGATATTTAGAAAAAATTTTGCATATATAGAAACTTTTTTTTAATGTAATGATGATAGGAATTAATAAAAATTTTATGTAAAAATATTTCCGTTACATGGAGGTTGAATATAGAGAGGCTTCGTAGTACAATCAGCCAAAAGAAAAACGCCACCCCCCCCCCACACACACACACACCTAATTTCACCGTAAATTATCGTAGAAACATGTGGTTGGTACCAATCGATTTGTAATAACGTCTAGTTTATAATGATATAGTTAGATTTTGCTTAAGGGGTCGTCTACATATTAAAACTAGCATCAACTTCATTTTTTTCAATGGTAACCCCCATTTTTTACTTCCTTATACAAAGTATAAGGAAGTATAGTAATCCCGATTTGCGAAATGGATTTTGTATTTCACATTGCTCGAAAACGAATGATCGCCGAATGTTGACAATTTATACGTGTGACTGTCATGATATCTAGTTGCACACCTGCAAGTGTCGTCTTAACACGAGCTCTCGTTATAGAGATATAAGGGATTTTACACGATTTTTCGTGACGTCTGTATGTGTGTGTGTCTGTGTGTGTGTGTGTATGTCGCATAACTCAAAAGCGGTTGGACGTAGAAAGTTGCGAATTGGTACATAGGTTTGTTATAACATCTAGTTGTGCACCTCCCTTTTTGGACTTTCTATGATTTTCCGTTATGGAGATATTTAGGAAAATTAGGTTCATAATGACAAAAATACATAGGTTTTGGCCATAATGTATCAAAAAACGGTAATAACTCAAAAACGGTTGAACGTAGAAAGTTGCGAATTGGTACATAGGTTTGTTATAACATATAGTTCTGCACCTTCCTTTTTGGACTTTGTATGATTTTCCATTTTGGAGATATTTTGGAAAATTAGGTTCATAATGACCAAAAATACATTGGTTTTGGCCATAATGTATCAAAAAACGGTAATAACTCAAAAACGGTTTGGACAAATCTTGCAATTTAACTGACTTCCCGACTAGCTAGACATTTGAAACTTTCAGAAAAGCTCAGAACACGTTGACAATGCGTTTTTTTAATATTTTTGGCCAACTGTTTCCGATACCTGCTGCCTTCGGCAGCGTTACCAGTACAAATCTTGCAATCGATTTTTAACTAACTTCCCGACTAGCTAGACATTTAAAACTTCCAGAAAAGCTCAGAACACGGTGACAATGCATTTTTAAAATATTTTTAGCCAATTGCTTCGTGTCACTGCTGCCTTTAGCAGCGTTTATATGATTCAACAGAAAATCTATTTAACTAACTTCCCGACTAGTTAGAGATTTGAAACTTCCGGAATAGTTCAGAAACACGGTGAAAATGCATTTTTTAACACTTTTATCCAATTGTTTCGGATCCGAAGTCCCCCCCCAAGGCACAACTTTGACATGAGTCCCCCCCCAAGGCACATGAGTCCCCCCCAAGGTACAACTTTGACATGAGTCCCCCCCAAGGCATAACTTTGACATGAGTCCCCCCAAGGTGCAACTTTGAAATAAAGCCCCCCAAGGCCCAACTTTGACATGAGTCCCCCCAAGGCCCAACTTTGACATGAGTCCCCCCCCCCCAAGGATTTTAAAATGAGTCCCCTCAAGGCACAATTTTATTTATTTATTTATTTTTTTTTTTTTACGTATGCATGCATTTTTTAAAAAATATTTTTAGCCAACTGTTTCGGGTCCAGTGACAATATTTTTTAACATTATGTATATTTCTCAAAGTGTATAAGGAAGTCATGTGGTGCCCACATCAGATTTTTTTTTTTTAATTTATTTGAATTCTTTGGACAAAATCATCGCGGAAAATGGTATAGTTTATATATTTTGCTCAATTCTTCACAGAGTTATAAGCTGTCAAACTATGAGGGCGCTAATGTTAAATGAATGTGACAAACATTAATTCATATCTTCCAAAATAATTATGATATTCAAATTCTGTTTCTTTATATGATAGAATGAAGTGACCCAAACATATTCTATGCATATTTTTGATTAAAAAAAATTTTTTTTTGAAATATGAAAATTATTAATAATTTCATATTTGAAAAAATTTTGAATTATGACCTATGTTAATTTTTGCATGAATAGAACGGGCTTCACCAAAAACATGGGTTTCCAAATTTACAGCTCGTTCTTAACATTCTTTTTTGAGTTACAGTGATATTTCATTTTTTACTGTTGTTAGGGGGCCGTCACTTATAATAATTTGTATCCTCTGTGAATAAATATCTGTATATATTTTGACGAAAAACTATTTTAATTTACCTTAATGTTATTCTAATTGTTTTCTAAGCAACATTTCGATGTTTATGATACAAATTGGATCATTTTTATAAAATTATCGCAATGCAAGCGAGAGATTGTGAAAAAATTCCAAAAGAAATGAAGCCCCGCCTCTATATTGCGGAAACAATATTAAAAAAACTAGTTTCTGTATTCGTATATGACTCTCTATGTGACGCTGGTATGCATAAATGTCAATGGCATTTACTACATCGAATGCTGAAGACAAAATTTAAATGATTTAATTGGAAGTATGTAAAATAATTTTGTTTTATAATGTAAAGTTGTAGAAAAACTGTGTAAAGGCGTAGCTTCCGTTGCAAAGAGGTTTATACTCGATTCTGAAATGTTAAGTCTTTGTTCTTAAATATTACATAACGTTTCCCAGTTTCTCACTGCTAAAATTCTATTTTGTCCATTTTGTCTTTAACTTGAATATTCTACGATTCGTGCACCTCAAGTTAAGTATCATGACGGTAAAAAAAACTCGGTAAGACGAGGACTATTATTTGCAACAGCAATACGCAGTGAACAATACTTTTGTTTTTTTCCTTTTTTTAAATTAATATAATTGATTTTTATTAATTTTTATCAGATTTTTTAAAACAAATTTTCTGTTTTAATCTTGTTGTGACATTTTCGCATTCGCTTACTCTACCGTTTATGCTATTTAAATTTTATCGCATGACGTAACATAATAAAATATAAAATTTTTATTAAATGTTTTTTTAATACTGTATAATAAAGTGGTATTTTTATTTTTATTTTTAAGTTTTTAATACCTATTATTGAAACAAAGCGCAATATTATTTATTTTCTATTATTCTAATCACGGCGTAAAACTGGCGTCACATTTATCACGGAAAAGGAAATTAAAACAAAGTAATATGTCTTATTACTTTTAAAGATATAGGTTTTACACATTTAAAATTAAGAATTCAAGTACAGTAGACGACTGCAGAACGGGGAATACTCGTTCTAGGCAATAGGAAACCGTTTTTTCTATACCCATATTTCTTTTCATATGGATATACATAATAATTATACTCTTTCTAGTGAAAGTATTTGTATTCATACTATTTTGTTTATATATATATGAATATAAGGAATATTCTTAAGAAATATCGTAACACACAAATTGTGAAAGAAACGCCCACTGAAGGAGTTACAGATGACGTGAAACTACTTCAGTGGTCGCGAAAATGTTAAATATCCTTTCTCAGATTTTAGTTTAAATCTTGTTATCTATATTTTTGTACATTATCTATTGTTGGTTTGTACGCCTAAAATTAAATGTAAATCTTTATAGTAACACTTTCATGCGAGGCTTACTGTATAAAATAAAAATATACCCAACAAGAAGTAGATAATAATTGTTAGTTAGTAGATTTTAATTGTTTTTATATATTTTTTTTGTATATGTATTTTATATATATATTTTAACTTAAATTTTTGTCTCTTAAATAAAACAGTTTTTGCTTTTAAGAAGTAGATAATTCTTTTTCTTAAATATTAAACACTTTCTTTTTTTTTTTAGTAACATTTCTGAACTTTTTTCCCGGTGTGAAATTTAATAAATAATGTATATTAGGTAGTAGATCACGATTTATTTTTTCTAAAAGTATAGACGGTCCCCTAACACATTTTCACGTGTAACTCTGTCTAGAATTGATTTAAAGTATATAAATAGGTAGGTTTTCCGAACTGCCTTGATCTCAGAAATCTGAATATGAGGTCAAAATAGGGGTCGTCATTGAAACAAATGAAGTTTATACGTGTTTTAATATGTAGATGACCCCTTAAGCAAAATCTGACTACACCATTAAAATCTAGACGTTATTACAGATCGATAGGTACCAGTTGCATGTTTCTACGATAATTTACGGCGAAATTAGGTGGGGGGGGGGGGTGGCGTTTTTTTTTTATTGGCTGACTGTACAATTAAGAATATAAAAATAAATAAATAAATAAATAAATAAACTATTTTAAAAATATAAGACCCAAAAAAGAAAACATAATTCATTATTGTTTCTTTTATTTTCTATATCGTGAGGAATATTACAAAATTATTGTAGAAAATGTTTCATTTTATAAATACGACTTTTTATTGTTTTTAAGTTCTTTGAGGTTTAGAAAACATATTTTAACTGAAGATTTGTTTTCTTTAATATCTGAAAGTCAAGAAACGCATATTGAGTATTTCGCATACATTTCATAAAGTGCTTCAATCTTTGGTAGATTCATATTAGCGAGCGAAATCCTTCCTCGTCCGTGTTTGACAGATTTATAACGTCGAGGGCTATCCTTCCTCACTCATGGTTGGTAGATTCAAATCAGTGAGGGAAATCCTTCCTCACCCATGCTTAACAGATTCTTATCAGCGAGGGAAAATCCTTCCTCAACCATGCTTGGCAGATTCAAAGCAGCGAGGGAAATCCTTCCTCACATATGCTTGACAGATTCTTATCGGCGAGGGAAATCCTTCCTCGCCCATGCCTGGTAGATTCTTATCGGCAACGGAAATCCTTCCTTGCTCCTGCTTGACAGATTCGTATTGGCGAGGGAAATCCATCCTCGCCAATGCTTGATAGATTCGTATCGACGAGGGAAATCCTTCCTCGTCGATACGAATGACACGAAGACTAACGAGGGAAATCCTTCCTCGTCAGTCTTTGACAAATTTTCATATCTGAGGGAAATCCTTCCTCATGAACTTCTATTAATTACATTTTTGAGCTGTATTTTCTTATTTCTATTATATTTCTTCTATTATATTTCCTATTTCTATTATATTTCTTATTTCTATTGCATTTCTTCTATTATATTTCTTATTTAATTTATATATTTTTTTATAAGAGATCTATTTCAGATGAGGCGTGATGTTCTTAAAGTGCTTTTTTGGAACAACAAAATAATCTTGCAAAAAACTTTCTAAGAGCTGTAAATTTGTTTGGCTTTTTGGCAGGATATAATAAAAAAAATTCGTTATCATCAACGATTAAGATGAGTTTTTCTTCACCAAGAACACCAGACAGCAAGTTGCTAAAAGATAAAACATATTGTAAACAAAAGTATTTGTTTTACATTGAAAATACTATAACCATCATTTCATTTTCGTCATATTATTACACAATACAAAATGTTTAATAAAACTCGATAGCAATTTCAATTCCTTAATCATGGCATTCTATAAAGCATGAGAACCAAGGGAATGAAGGTAAGTGGGTTCGAGCCTACCCATCTATTTTGAGATTAAATAAATTTGCGTTTTTTCACTATTTAAACAAATTAATAACTTGGTCCATTTCCCCACCAAGCCTCCTGCAGGTAACCTCGGGATGTATTTTCCAAAGCACAAAGGGAAGGTACGGGAATGCGATGGAACGATGTCCTTGAAAATCCTTATATGTATGGGTATGTACAGGGTGATTGCAAAGAAACGTGACCGACTTCACATGTGAATTTATCCATGATTTTTTTCTTTATAATCCTTGGATTACCATTTAAAAGATTACTGAGAGAGTAAACATTCATAAATCTGTTTTGTTTAGCCATTTAAAAAGCCACTAAGTACCTGATACATGGGTTCTGCACGTTTCGAGAGAACGTAACAAGCCCAACACTGTACATACAATGTTTGTCTCCTTGTTGAACAGCAAAACAAATGCTTTATGAATCAAATCATAACTAGAGGTTAAACATGAGTTTGCCATAACACTAGAAGAAAAAAAAATCTGGAGTGACTCCAGTCGACTTTCCGAAGATTGAGTAATTAACAGTTTTGTAGATAAAGTAAAGAAAGAGAAGTTGTTAAACAAACATAGACAGAAAACCATAATAGAGTGTTTGAGTATTTTTCTCCATATATTATATGTTTTATTTAACGCTACTGAACTTTGAGACCATACATCATAATGATAAAGAATTTTTCGTTGTGTCCCTGTAAAAGCCTATAAACGCTAGATTCAGCAAAATGCTTATATTCACCAAAATGTTAGTGCAGCAGTGATTTATAATATTCATATAAATTTTCAGCTCAATTGAATAAGGCGTTTAGACGCTATCACGCTTTTAAAAATTTGGCCCCGTAGGCCATAATGATAAAGAATTTTTCTTTGTGCCCCTGTAAAAAAAACCGGAAGTGCTAAATTCACGAAAATCTATACAGTTCGTGCAACTGTGACCTATAACATGTGTACAATTTTTTTGCTCAGATTAATGAAGCGTTTAGGCGCTATCGCACTTTTAAAACTTTGGCCCCATAGGCCATAATGATAAAGAATTTTTCCTGGTGTCCCTGTAAAAAAAACTATAAGTGCTAGATTCGCCAAAATCAATAGGGTTCGTACTATGGTGACTTACAATATACGTACCAACTTTCAGCTTATTCGAGCAAAGCGTTTAGACGCTAGCGTGTTCACTCAAAGACATACACACACGCATACATATATCATCGTAAAAATAGTGAAAACGTACTCATTGGACCTCGAAACGTATAGGAACATCAAAATCTCAAATTCGGATTTTTGACATGAGTTCAATACTTTCCTCACTATAGTGTTCGGAAAGTAAGAATAAATAAAAGAGCAGAAATTATTGGTTATAGTTAAATAAAAGAGTTCCCAAATTTGGTAATGCTGTTTAGAACGTTAGGCCGGCAAACGGTTAATAAAATAAATGACCCACGCTGGAATAAAGGAAGGAAGTAGTGGGCTTAATGTCACATTGTAGTGGGCTTTAGTCACTGGACTGTGGGTTAAGGTTGCATTAATTTTTGACCTGCGGATAAAACCGCAAATCTCTCTGGTCTTAATGTAATTTTAATTTTATACTAATTTAAATAAATTATATACTAATGATATTTCTGTAATTTTTAATTCTTTGAAAAATTTGTTCAATAATAAAACTGTAATTTGTGTACTAGAATTTTAATTCAGTTTCTTATATAACATAAATTGAACAATATTTCAATGCTGATCGAAAATTATTCTGTGGGTAGGGTGCGGATCAAGCTTACTTGACACGCGCAGATTGTCATTCAACTCTTGGTATGCTCTGGGGGCATGTCGTTACAGTTTTGATCACCTGCAGAGTGGGTAGCTCCCTCGGTTAGATATTATTATTATTTCCTCCCAGAAGTTCCACGCGGCATCAAAAACTGAACAATCATTGTTTAAAATTGAATATGAAATCCATATTTTTCCTTTCCTTTGTTAAATCCTCTATTTTCTCATGCAGATAACCACTATCAATCCTTTTTAAAGACAAATTATTTCATTTTAAGTGTGTACTACATCAAAACTTAAAAATGTTTTAACAAAAAATAAATAAATAAATAAATAAAATAAAATAAAATAAAAATGAAAATAAATAAATAAATAATAAATTAAAATACACAATTGATTTACAGAGCTTCTTAAAATTGTAATATTTCTATTATTTAAAAGTGTTCATACCACCTTTACAACGATTTGAAGACAAATTATTTTAATTTGAATTTTTTCTCTACATCGAAACTTAAAGGAAGGTTAACAAATAATATATATATCTATATATAATTTATTCAAGTTGCTCAAAATTTTTAAAAATTAGAAAATTTAAATCTTTACTTTATAAAAATTATAATATTTCCATTATTTAAAGTCTTCTATACTTAACAAGGTGATATACAGAATATCAGCATTGTGTTATAAAAATTCCAAGAGATATGTTTATATATAGTTGTTGGTGAATTATTCACAAAATGAAATGTAAACAGGTTTATTATTCTTTTCATTTGAATTGATTATGTGACTTCCGAAACACAAACTACACTTTCCACCGGAATACTAATGTGAAGATACTGGAATGTGGTCAAATACAATTTTTTATTTTTTTAACTTGTCCCACATCATGATAGAATGAAAAGGTTTTGTACGTCACTTTGTTAATTCGTACTCCCCCCCCCCCCTCCCTCAATGAATCTTTTTATTTATTTATTTTTTTTTTTTTTTTTTCAATTAACCGTCTACCATAGATAATGGAAATAATGTATTCGGTCAAAAATTTTGATATTGTCTTTTCATCTGATTTACATGTTATAAGGTCTTTTGAATACATACAATTAATCAATATGTGTACATATGCGGAGACTCTTCTGACTATCATATTTCCAAAACAAATAAAGATAGAGCGATGAAATTTCAGAATTAAGACAGGTGTAATGCACAGATAATTTTGCCAATTTTTGTTGAAAATTGGAAAGACCGAAGTGGGACCGTAAGTCCGTATCTCAAAAAAAGGGCACGATTTTCTTTAAAGCTGCGATATACAGTCGGTAACAAAAGTGTCCGAACACTAGCAAAAATTCCTATATAAAAAAGGTACACTTAATACTGTTTTGTTAAATAAATCCTTGTCGAATCCAGTTCTTAGTCAGTCTAAGAATAGGATTCGACAAGGATTTATTTAACAAAACTGTATTAAGCGTACTTTTTTTTACATAGGAATTTTTGCTAGTGTTCGGACACTTTGTTACCGACTGTACACAGTGCGTCAAATAAGTTTTGAGACTGGGTCTGTAAAAAGAACTGAAAAAGGAAATTAATACCTGTTTTGGTTTTTTATTCAAAATTGGACCCTCCAGCCTCAATGCATTTTTTACAGCCATTTTGTAATGAATCGACCGCCAGTTGTAAATCACTTTATGGATTGGCCTGCAAAGCACCCGTAAAAGCTGCTTGTATGGTCAAAATATCCTCAAAATAACAACTTTTTAACTTCATTTTAAGTTTTAGGTATAAGGAGTAGTGCTAAACTGAGTGAATACGGTGGATTGTTCAACACAGAGACATTATTTTTTGCCAAAAATCGATGAACAATAAAGAGGTGTGACTGGATGGATTGTGGTATAATAAACACCAACTACTTTCAGTCCGATAGTCTGGACGGATGAGATGAATTCTGACCATTAAACTCTTTAAAACAAGTGAGTAGTAATTCACCTGTAATTGTTTGTCCAGTTGTAACAAATTCTTTGTGGATAATACCTTTACTATCGAAGAATGTAATGAGCATTGTTTTTATTTTAGATGGAACTTCCCTTGTTTGTTTGACTTGCGGTAATTTTTGTGACTTCCATTCGCACTTTGTCGCTTTGTTTCAGGTTCATATTAGAAACATCGCGTTTCATTTCCTGTAACAATGGACTTTAACCCTTTGCGGCGGAAGACAATTCGGATCATTTAAATTATAGTACTGCCACCGGAATTCATGAAACAAATTAAACTAAGAGAAATTCTAAATTTTAAGGTTAAAAAAAAACCGGCCTTTTCTGCTATGTTATAAACGTAAATTTTTGCTAAAAAATTTCCGGGATGAATTTTTGCAGTAGGATCTTAAATTTTGCGTAGTCGCAGCGAGGACGCGCGTTAAGGGGTTAAGAAGTTTGGACTGCTTTTAGCGGCTGAAATGATGTCTCTGAAATGTGCATTTCTCATTGCTTTTTGTTCAGGGGTTAAAGCCTGTAGAACAAATATAGAGCACACTTTTGTTTTGCCCAAATCTTCATACAGGATGGTTCGAATTGTTTCTTTGTTGATGTTTGAAAAGTCTTCCCTCTTTCTCAGTGTCGCGCATCGATCGTTTGTTACGAAATTTCGTACTTTCTCAATAATTTCAGGTGTCCTTAGATTAACTGGTCTTCCACTACACTGATTATCTTATAGCGTATCTCTTCTGTCCAAAAAACGTTTGTGCCACGCAAAAAACATTTGATGTACTTAAACAACAGTCACCGTAAACTTGTTTCATGAGTTGGCATGTTTCCGAAGCACTTTCACTAAGTTTTGCGTTAAATTTAATTACACTTCTTTGTTCCATCTTAAAAAAATCAGAATGAAAAAAATTCACTTCTGCAATGAGCACTCGCCTTCTCTCAGATATTTAACGAAATGCGCACAACTTCTTGGCAGTGTGCTGCAGACTAAGACTCCTATAATACGAGCTGACTCACAACTGATCATTGTTGCCCAGCGGAAATATAGCTTGGCGACGTTTAGTTGTAGACGCATTTACTCGTCGTCTTTATCGCCAGGTGTCCTTCAGTTACGAGATTAGATACCTTGGAGTGCTGATAGATGCTGCTCAGAGTTGGACGCCTCACCTGAACTATGTTCAGGAGAAAGCGTCCAAGCTTCAATACAAGTTGATGCGCTACACGGGTGCTAACTGGGGATTGAAGCCTAAGGTTCGGAAGGCAGTCTACTCGGCCGTCGCTGAGAAAATAGTGCTGTATGCGGCTCCTGTTTGGTTCACCAATCATGTGAAAATGAATAACAAGCTCAACACCATACAGAGAAATCTGTTGTTGTGTGTGACAAAATGCTACCGCACGGTGTCAAGTGACGCACTGAACGTGCTTGCAGGGATCCCACCTCTGCATCTCCGTGCGGAATTTGAGCAGTTGTATACTGGCTTAGTGAGATGGGGTGAAGGCGTTGAAGACACCAATCTCACGCCGGAAACGGTAGAGACTTGGAGATATCAGCTGAGACGTGAAGACCTCTGGAGACTGCCTTGGACTCGTGACGTAACGCCCAAATCAGCCTCGTGTTATTAAACGGATGGCTCGAAGATGGAGGACGGCAGGGTTGGCTGCGCGTTCCTGCGGGTCTCTGGGGGAGAGATCGTCTCGGAAGACCAGTTCCGGATTACCGACCATAGCTCTGTTTTCACGGCGGAGGTCATAGCGATCAGGGAAGCCATCAGAGATGCTATGGAGTCGGGGCTCAGTGAGATGGATGTCTACTCTGACTCCAGATCAGCGCTGCAAGCGCTTAACTGTCTGAAGCCTAGGCACAAGACGGTTGCTGAGACCAAGGACCTGATTAAGAGTGGCGGGATCGGAATCACGATGCATTGGATCAGAGCCCATGTGGGTCATCACTTTAACGAACTGGTCGATGGTTCTGCTAAGGTGGCAACTGCACGTGAAGATGTAGATCTTCCAGTCAAGCTTAGTGTGAAATGTGCAAGGGGCGTCCTGTTTAGGCGCCTCATAGATAGATGGCAGTGTCGTTGGGATGGCTCCACGAAGGGTAGATTCACGCATGAAGTGTTTCCGAAGGTGAGCAGTCGGAGAGTGCAGGGAGATTTCTTTGTTAATCAGGTCCTCACCGGACATGGTTCATTCGGAGTTCACCAGCACCGCTTCTTTCAGAAGAACCCTGCATGTATTTGCGGGGCCAGCGCAAGCTCGGTAAAGCACGTGATGCTAGAGTGCGCACGGTGGCGGTCGGTCAGGGAACGTTACTTCCCGCCGAACTACCACCTTCGAACGCGGCGGGATTTGTGCCTGGACTACTATTGTAGGAAAGGAATCGCAGTCATCATGACGGATCTCCTTGACTGGGCGCTTAACCCGCTTGGTGGTGGACGACGGATTCTCGAAGCGTCTGAGCCTGACGCCCCAGTAGAGCCTCCTAGGAGGTCTCTTCGATTGGTAAGTGAGACGGTGAGACGATGAGAGTTTGATGGTGAAGTGGAGTGAGCGTTATGGTGTAGCGAAGTTGGAGAGTGATGGCGAGATGGCGAGTGTGTGTTGGTAAGTAGGCGTGATGGCGAGTGTGAGTTGGTAAGTTGGCGAGATGGCAAGTGTGTGTTGGTAAGACGGCGTGATGGCGAGTGTGAGTTGGTGTGACGGTAAGTACGAGTTGGTGAGACGGTTGGCGTTGGTGTGGTGTGGAGAGAAGGGGGAGCATGTGCTCCCTGTCTACCGGAGGTAGAAGCGCTGATTCAAAACAGCCAATTCGGACTGTCAGAAAGGGAATATTTTGTTGGCATCGCACGAACTCGTAGCAGTGCTCGCCGCATGTGCGATTCGGGGAGAAGTATTCCCACGTGGTGTGAGGAGGTCTGTCTTAACTGACTGGTGGTGCATGACCGGACGGCGGGACTACCCTGGCGGACATCGGTGCTCACATAGGGTTGTGATGGCCCGAGCAAACAGGGGCTGTCCAGGTGTCCTGGGTGGGGCCTTCCAAGCGGCAGTACAAGGAGGCTTAGCAAAAATGGGAAGCGGTGCTGATCTTACTAGTTGGCATGGATTTGCGTTATCGGCTAGGGGTGAACTCCGTTGGGAGAGCGGGCCTTGTGGACGGCCTTGAGCCGTCCTCAGAAGGCAAACAAGCCTTCTGGCCGCCAAACCGAGGTCGGCCAGTTACTAGGGCCCTCAGCCCCAACTTTGACCAACTCCGGTTGGTCCGAAGGGGCGATATGAGCCTTGCTATAGCTGATTGCCGAACCTTACCTGGGCCACTTCCCTGCTGTCGCGAAGTTGGTATGTTGCTGTCGTAGCGGCTAAGGCCTGCACGATGTTGGGTCGTCTTGAGACGGGACTGCATGGATACCCTCGTATCTGGGTCAGTCGATGATGGGGCGCGCTTGCGTGTCACCTGTCTTATCGCCTAAAATGTCGAGTTTGCCTAAACAGAAGAGCGAATTATTGTTTGTACTTGATAAGTTTGGCGGTAATATTTGGCGAAATTTTCTTATAACCCTTGTAAAAAGTAGCCATCACTGCTGCTGTTAAATTAGCTAAATTTAAATATTTATACGCGTTGAAAAGTAGTGTAAGTTCTAAAATACAACATTTAGATAAACAGCAATAAAAACAAATAATTGATATAAAAAATGCAAGAAAACATATAATTACACTTCATATTTGTGACTGAAAGCTAAGCGTACAATTTTCTTTTGAACAATTAATGGCCCATTTCTTTCGCCTTTCTTCATCTGTTGGAAATCTAAACGTTCTAACAGCAGTTCTGGTATGATTTGAGCAATTTTCGGCTGCAAAGCCTCCATTTTATGTGATTTGATAACACTTGAAATTCGGACTGCGTGGGCAACAATCGCTGAGTGGGAAACAAAATGCCCGATGAGCCAGCCTGTATTGGAGGAGCTCTACTGCAGACGATGGACGTTATGACGCATGCACATTTACACTCATTACCACCTGCGTTATAGGACGAGTTTTAAAACGTATTTGATGCACTGTGTATACCCTTTCGAGTTTTGATGTCCTTTGGTATGTAATTGTTAGTTTTCTATGAACAGATCAGTTTGTTAAGTTTTAGTAAAAATTGGAAGTGGGACTGAAAAACCAGTATCTCAAAAACGGCTCTAGCGATTTTCTTCAAATTTGCTACATAAATTTCTTTTTAATTGTCCTTTCGCGTTTTATACTCAGTTACTACGAAAAAACTGAAAGGCGTCCTAAATTAGGCTGGTCAGTTTTAAATTTCGTCCATAGGTGTTTCTAGAAACGATTCTATAAAAAGAGCATATAATATGTGTAACAGTGGTTAATGAAAATCGTGTGGTTACTACACACCAGATTTTTTTTCCTTCTTTCTTCATTTTTAAGAAATTATATTTTATAATTCCTAAAACTGAATTCCATTAAATTTAATCAATCTCAATTGATTTTATAAATTTCTGTACTGTATCCTTTTCAGCGTAATTTTGCAGTTTTACTCATGTGTAAGTAAGACGTGTTTTCATTGGTTCTTATGGGATATCCACAACTCCGAAAAACTGTTATCTGGCATAGTTTCTATCGTTCAACATCGAGTTACCAATATCCAAAACCTAAAACCTACAACCTTCGGCTGCGGTATATGGAGAATCGAAGGTATATATAATTTGGATTGTAGTTTAAAATTTAATTAAAACAAGTAAGGCCAGTTAAAATTAAATAAACAAATAAATAAATAAATAATGAAGGCCTCGAATTTAATAAAAAAGCACTTCTTAATAAAATTTGTAATTTTCAGTTGGAAGAATGCTAGCTCGTAAATGATAAATGTCAGTGCGTAACTGACTTTTAATTCAATTAAATTTTATTATTATTATTTTTATTATTATTTTTAATTCCTAATTTTCAACAGAATTTAACAATGTTTACTTATACGACTGTGGACTTATTTATAATGATATTTTATCTTTTTTATAAAAATCGGTGGAAAACTGTTCTTTTTTTCAATCGCAGACACACACAAAAAAAAAAAAAAAAAAAAAAAAAACGTAATTTATTATTCAACAAGACTTTCTAAAATATAAATGCTAAGTAGCCTAAAAAAAGAAAGAAAAACATTTTGATTCATTTTTATTAATTCTATGAAATCTCTAATTTTCAAATAAATTGAATGGTTTTTTAGGCTGTGAACTCATAATAACTATTTGCAGCGAATTTTTACTTTTTGTCAAAAATTTGAAATACTGGGATATTAATATATATACAAATGTTCCAAAATTCCCCCCACCAACTCAAAAATGAGGTGGAATTGTGAAAAATGGCGAAACACGTATTCAATGTATTCAACAGGGATCTCTTTTGGTGGAAAAAGTTTGGACCTAGGGTGGTAGGGGCAGCTAGGAAGGGCAACTTTAAAATTTCAAATAGGAAGGTGTGTCTTGTGATATGTCCCTGGAAACGTCTCTTTAAAACAATGAATTTGATATAAATAGTTTCGCCCTGCGATGATTATTAAAGGAGATACATTAGTTTTTAGACTTTTGAAATGTGGATTTTATACATATGTATCCCCTTTAATATTCATTGCAGGACAAAACTATTTATACCAAATTCATTGTCTTGAAGAGACGTTCCCTGGCATGTATCACAAGACATACTTTGCCCAAAAATGTTTGGGCCCGTGCAAGGGGGTGATAGGAGTTTCGCTAGGGAGAGCAGCTTTAAAATTTCAAACAGGAAATTACAAATGCGTAAGAACACTTTCTCTTCTATATATGTAGGTAAAAAGAAAAAAAAAATCGGTAGTGTCGTGTTTTGAAACACCAGATTTAAAATTGACCTACCTAATCAAGACGAAAGTTAATTTTCTTGTGGTAACTAAATAATGCATGGGAAAGATTATCTATAAAGGGGTTTATGTAACAAATTCGAAGAAAACCGTTGGAATTCCTTTTGAAATACCGACTTTAACTAACACTGTCGATTTCCCCCAAAATTTGGCAAATTCATCTGATTACCAGAAGCAAACAATTACAAAGGAAAAGGTACCTGAAAGGGAGTTTATTGCAGACCCCTTTTAAAGAAATGCATTTGCGAGACCTGGAATTGGCCTACTTATACACGACGCCTATAAATTTCTCGAAATAGCCAACTAATGCATAAAGAAACTACATCCAAAAGGATAACTTTGAACTTATTAGAGTCGTGTTTGTAGTACAGTTTATAGCCCTACGTCCAGTTTCCAATTGTCACCAAAAATTGGCGAAATTACCTATACACTAGACCTGTCTTAATTCTGAAGCCCCGTTGGTCTATTTCTAATCATTTTGGATGTAGAATAGTCATTAGATTTCCCATTCACATACAGTGGGTAGCCAAATTAATGTGGACACTCGTAAAAATCAAGTTATCGTGGTTTTTCTTCTAAATAAAAATGCATTATATGCTACAATTAGTATTTATTACTTTATTTAAATTTAATACATATAATTAATAGCTATATAGTGAAAAATATATAATAGAAACGTAAAAAAAAGTAACATTTGGTAAGGTCTTAATATTTGGTAGCACTTCCTTCGGCTGATATTAGTACTTCAACGCATTACTGCATGCTTTCTATGCAGGATTTATCACTTTATTTAGTTAAAGGATTGTGATGCCAGACATTTTTAAGTTTTTCGATCAGTTTTCTCTTGGTTGTTATCATTTTCTTGGCAATTTCCCTTTTTGTAATTTCTCATAAGTTTTCTAAAGGATTCATATCGGGCAAATTTCCACGCCACGATAATGCTTCAATATTCTTGGCCGGTAAAAATTCGGTAACACATTTGGCTTTATGGAAAGAGGCAGAATTGTGCATAAAAGTACCATGCTTATTTTCCGGGAATCATTCTTGCAGCTGTGGAAGAAGGTGAGTTCGTAGAACTTTCTTATTTTGGTCCTGTTTCATTAGTTCCTTGAACAATGTATAAGTGCATTATACATTACACTGCATAAAAAAAGTAGACGGACACTTCTTTACAATTTTTTAAAACCTCGTCTTTGTTTAATAGGAAATGTCAATTAAAATTCTTTAACATGTTTATACACTTATCAATCTTCATATTTTTGACAGACAAATAAAAATATTCAATTATTTTAATTTTAATGTAAGGAAATGCAGAAAAGAGAAAAGATATACATTTGCACAATATTTTTTTTTTTTTTTTAAGTAGACGGACACTGGTCAAAAACTGCAATTATCTAAGTGGGTGTTTCTTGTGGAATACCAGTTTTGCATGTACGAGTACATTTGGAATTTTGCCTATTGCTAACGTGCTTGACAAGATGGTTATACGTAGTTAAATTTCTTGGAGATGAATGCGCCATGCCACGAGGAATTCCTCTAACTGATTACCAGAAAGGACAGATTATAGCGCTGAAAAAATCTTAATAAATGAGTCAGAGAAATTAGTAGGCTACTTCTAATAAGCAAAAGTAGCATCAGCGATTTTCTACGTGCTCTTGAAGGCCATGGCGTAAGGAAAAAGAGTGGCCGGCCAAAGAAACTTTCGCTTAGAGACCAAAGAAATTTTTTTATTAAGCTGAAAAAAATTGGAGCATCATTTCCCAGAGTGCGAATAAGCACAGGAATTACTAATGTAACTTCTCAGACAATTTATAACTACACTAAGCACTCAGAACTCTTTCAATATAAGAAGAGAAAACATCATTCATGCTATAAGGATCACCACGTGACAGAACGTCACAGTGGGCTCAAATCCATATGTCTTGGACTACAGAATGGATATCAGTAATTTTTTCAGATGAGAAAAAAATTTAATTTAACCGGCCCAGATGGATATCAATATTATTGGCACAGTTTGGAGAAAGAAAACGAAGTGTACTCTACTCGGCAAGTTGTTGGTGGTGGCGTGATGGTGTGGCTAGCTGTTGGCTATGGTGGAAGGACAAATTTAGTGTTCCTAAGTAAGAAGCAGACTCACAAAGATTATATTGAAACACTAAGCAGTGAGCTTTTGCCATTTGCGTATGATCTTGGAGGAGAAAACTGGATTTTCCAACAAGATGGAGCGCCAATACACACCGCTAACAACATTAAAAAATGGTTTCATGAGAACAACTTCAATGTTTTACCTTGGCTTGCCAAGAGTCCGTATATGAATCCTGTAAAAAACATTTGGGCTATACTTGTTCATAAAATTTATGAGGGTGGACGCCAGTATGAATCAATTCACCAGCTCAAAGGAGCTCTTACAAACATTTGGGAAATTTTCTGTCAAAAAAAGATTCAGAATGTCATTGGTTTGATGCCTAACAGAGTATACGAACTTATTAAAGCAAATGGGAGACGAAACCCTTACTAAAAACGTTTTATTTTAGAGATACAAGATGTGTCCGTCTACTTTTTTTAAGAAAAATTACAGTGCAAATATGCACCATTTTTGTTTGCTGAATTTTTCCACTACATAATTCAAAAGGATTGAATCTATATCCAAAAAATAATAATATATGATGTCTCAAGAATACAATTATATTAGAGAAATGAACCTCATATCTCTAATTAAAGAAATAAACGACTTTAAAGTATTAAAAGTAAGTGTCCGTCTACTTTTTTTATGCAGTGTAATACCCTTAGTATTTAAAATAGAGCAAACCATGAACTTTAGTAGGTACCCTTTCTATTATGCAATCAGTGTGGAACTGCTCTTCAAGGTGCCGTCAGATGAAATTTCTTTTATCAGCTAAAATTTCAAAAGTTAACTTGTCTGAGGAACACACCAGAAATTGAAATAATTTATGGTTTAATTGCAAAAAAAAAATTAGAAATCATTTACAAACTATTAAGAAATATCATGTGTTGCTTTATTCCAATCTTCCACAGTCATCCAACTATGGTCTCGAGCCTAGGTGAGTCGTTATCTTTTTCATGGACTCTATAAGATTAGGCTTGCGAACTGCACGATAGAATGCCAGGTCCTTTTTTGCGAATCTTCACTGCACAGTTCTTTTAGAAACGGCAATACCTTATTCCTGAACAATCTGAGACAGTGTAGCAGCACTTTGTTTTCCTGTTTCGTAAGCAAATGTACCTAATTTATCGGTCTGTTCTGGGCGTAGTTATGCGTTTTCTATCACACTTCCCTGTTCTTTTCGGTTAAAACGACAGGTTTTTGTCTAAATTCACTTTTATTTTATTAACAGGAGATTTAGAAAGCCCAACAATATCTGCGATTTTCCTTTGCGAATGCTGTGACTGCTGGAGGAGAGATTTTATTTCGGATTTTTTTCTCGGAAAAATGTCGCTTCCTCTGACCATAGGGAAATTGAAAAAAAATTAATTGAGTTGTAAAAATGTAATAAAAATGAATTTATTTGTAATTCAATAATCAAACTTTACTTTTGTTATTGAAGATGCGTCAGCATTCAAACTAAATCTCAATTCTAAAGATCCAAAATGAACGTTCAATATTACACGTTGAGAGTACTTTGCAACATAAAATGAAGTGACTATCACAAAAATGTTGCTAAGCTCAGTATGTTTTGTTTAAATCACTTAAAATAATGTGTAGCATAATAAAAATTGATAAAATGCGTTCCAGTAACATAAGAACCACTTCTAGAAATTATAAGTGGCATAAAAACGCGAAAATGTAAAAAAGTCAAGTGTCCACATTAATATGGCAGTCCACTGTATATACACACTAACCAATTGCCAAAAACACTTTTTTGGACTCAGGAGACCTACATGTATGTCAACTGAAAACTCGATATCGAAATTTTTTACCGAATACAATGTGTATTTCAATTACCTAGAAAGGCATTAATGAAAGAATTTAATCAATCGAAGCATTTATTTGCTACATGAGTTTTTTAAACTCTACTAATGTCTGTAACGACCAATTAATTACCACAGTAGATAGATACATAAAAATTTAGTTAGAGTTTAGGTTTTAATGAGTTAAGTCTAATTGCTCACAATTTCTTTTTGTAATTATTAAAAATAGCCGGTTAATGTCATTGATGTCTATCGTTTAATCACTTTCGCTAAACTTTCTTGGTAATTATTAATAATGACCTGTTAAAGTGATTAGTGTCCATGAATTAATCATATTCACCAAAAGTGGCGGTATTTATTAATAATCCCAGCTATTACTAATAATAACCGGACTTATTATTTTAACCGTAACATATATGCTCTCATTTACGTGACTTATTTGTCATAAGGTGGATTTTCAAAGATTGATAGCCCCCAAATTTTAAAATAGCATTCCAAAATGGCCTAAAACAAAATCACATTTTAAATAATTAAATATATAACTACCGAGCAGATTATCATCAAACATAAATAAGATCGTTCTCAGTTAAATAAGCATTCTAAAGTAAGTAATAAAATTAGAAATGCTATAGCGGAAAGCATTGCTTACCTAAAACCACCTTCGACGTGATGACATTCGTCGACAAGAGCTTCCTGAAAAATAAATAAATATTAGTAATAAACTTTTTTTTTTTTAATTACAGTAATTTTTACTTTTGTATATTATGAGGGTTCATGTGAAAGATATTTGTTTCAAATAAATTTTAGTATATTTAACATAACACTGATTATAATTGCGTTATTATTATTATTATTAACCAAATAATGAAAAAATATAGATTTGTATAATAATTTCTTATCAAGATTAGAAAGTTCTGTTGGAGTTTTTAATCTCTCTTGCTTTTATAGTATAGTAAACTAGTTAGTTGTAGGCGACTAAGGCGCCCGTTGAAAAATAATCATTTTATTTTATTTATTTCTCACTTTGAATAATTCATTTGCTAGCAAGCGCATGCGAAATTTTCGCACTTTATTTACCTTTTCGTTACCTTTAAAATTTAAAATTATTATTATTATTTTATAGACGTCATTTTTTAGATCATCACGACATCATATAGTCGCAAAATTAATATTATATATATATATATGTCACCTGAAACCATATTTCATTTTATGCTGGAAAAAAAATATTGGCAACAATTAAAAATTTAAATGTATATTTTAATTTGTTATTTTCATATTTTAAATACTTTTAAAAATTCTAATAAAAAAATTCATTACAAATAAGGTACCAAATGAAAGGAGAGATTTTTCTGAATTTGTCTGTTTAAACAGCTTATCGATCGGACAATCAGATTTTTTAAAATTAACTAAAGGATGAAAATTAGGTGGATCTCTTAAGGAAATCTCTTAAGCCTAAAGAGTGACAGAATCAGGCACGGATGAGTGTAACTGATAAAATATGCTGATAAAACTTTTTGATTAAAATTTTGAGCATATAAAACAACAACATTTTTACTTTTTTTTTTTTTTTTTTTTTTTTTTTCATTAAAAAACTTGGATCTTGTTTACCGGAGACCCTTCAGGAAAGCAGTGGACACTATTTCTGAAAAACTAATGCACCGATCTCATCGAAACTTTGGACACTTCCATAAAGTAGAATTGACTGGTTGCTTGAACGAAGGATATTTCTTTTCTTTTTTTTCTTTTTTTGCGATTACAATTAATTTTACAGGGCAATGCCTGGAATAAAATGTACCAAAAACCAACGAGATATATAAATTAGAGTGCTGTTTCAATGGATGAAGGATTAGCTTACCGTGGTTCAAGATGGATCACGTGACATGCTCCAATAGGTTGCTGTGTTTGGCCCTTTATCGCTATTTTGGCATTTAAATATCAGTTCGACAAATTATCATTATTATTAGGTAACTTGGCAGTTCTATGATCGAAATAAATTGTTTTTAAAATAATTTTGCACATATTTCACATTTTAATAAATAATAAAATACCTTTTTTCTCATCGTTTCCCAACAAAGTTTAAAAGTGTTTAAAAAAAAAAAAAAGTTAAACTTTTAAAGAGCTAAATTTAACAATAAATGATAATTTTCAACTATTTTTAAGCATTAACTACACGAAATAAAAAGGAAGTAAAATCAAAATGATTTAGAACAAAAGAATATTAAACTACGAAAAAATATTAAACAAAAACATTGGCGGTTATGACTTTGCAAAGAACAATCTTTAAACAGTTGCCATAGAATATTTACTGAAAATAAGATGTTACCAAGGGAACCAACGCATAGAGGGTTCATGTCACATGACTCATGTTGGACCATGTCAGGGTTACTATTTATCACTCTACTTTATTTATCTCGTTGCCGAAAACTGTACTGTTTTTCCATACAACTCTGCCAAAAATTCAAATTTCACTTACAATTTTTTTTTTTTCTATGTTGACGTACAAGTCATTTCTATTCTGGAGAAATTTTAATAAGATCGGTGCATTTGTTTTTAAGTAATCTTGTCCGCCATTTTTCTCAAGGGTCTCAAAACCCAGACGCGCCGTTATAAAATATTGTTTAAATGCTAGGTTCTCAAAATTTGAATGAAAAATTTCATTTGTAATATGTAATATATATATATATATATATATATATATATTTCTCTCTGGTTTCCATGATGGTTTGATTTAATTTTTTTTTTTTTCATTTCTCATTCAAAATGGTTTTGTTTCAAGATTGGAGCATGAACAATATTTTTGCTATTGTTACTATATTGTTTTACGAAATCTTGCAGCTTTCTCTGCTTTATGGAAGTACATGCTCCCTGATGAGATAATACTTCTATTTCTCAGCATTTTTTAATCCACTGATTATTCCTGTGGTCCTTTTTTTTTCTTTCATACATTTTTAACCGCATTCTTAATTCCCGAATCATTTTTAATAAATTTAATGGGATCCTTCATCAATTTTTTCCGTCAATATGTTTAATGTTCCTTTTTACTCATGTAGGCGTAAGTAATTTTAAAAGGTTTTGTCTCTTAATTGGATCTAAATATGAATCGCAATATTTCTGTGCCAGTTTTTATACTCTAATGAAATAGTTTTTTTTTTTTTTTTTTTTTGTGATGTAGGTATTATCATGTATCTAATAAATGCTAAAATTTTAATGTTAAAATTTATTATGATATCTCTCATTTATATATAAATATGCGTTTTTTTTTTTTTTTTTTTTTTTTTTTTTTTTTTTTTGTCGAAACTGATGTATAATGCCTTAAATAAAGGAGCATAGGAACATAAAATTTGGATGTCATGTCCACTATCAAATTATAATATTGGTCATGTCATAAAAGATTTTTTTTTCTCATTTTTTCTATTTGAAAAAAAAAAAAAAATCTGGAGTGACTCCACTCGACTTTCCGAACATTGAGTAATTAACAGTTTCGTAGATAAAGCAAGAAAGAGGAGTTGTTAAACAAACAAAAGAGAGAAACGATAATAGAGTGTTTGAGTATTTTTCTCCATATATTACACGATGATTTATTGAACGCTAAACTTTGAACCCATAGATCATAATGATAAAGAATGTTTCGTTGTGTCCCTGTAAAATCCTATAAATGCTAGATTCACCAAAATGCTTATAGTTAGAGCGACAGTGATTTATAATATTCATATAAATTTTCAGCTCAATTGAATAAGGCGTTTAGATGCTATCGCACTTTTAAAAATTGTGTCCCATAGGCCATAATGAGAATTTTTCTTTGTGTCCCTATAAAAAAACTGTAAGTGCTAAATTCACCAAAATCTATACAGTTGGTGCAACTGTGACCTATAACAAGTGTACAAATGTTTTGCTCAATTGAATAAGGCGTTTAGACGCTATCACACTTTTAAAAATTTGACCCCGTAGGCCATAATGATAAAGAATTTTTCTTTGTGTCCCTGTAAAAAAACTATAAGTGCTAGATTCATCAAAATTAATAGGGTTCGTGCTACGGTGACTTGCAACATGCGTATCAACTTATAGCTTATTCGAGCGAAGCGTTTAGACGGTAGCGTGTTCACTCACACACATACACATACACACACACATACACACACACATACACACACACGTACATATATCATCGTAAAAATAGTGAAAACGGACTCAGGGGACATCGAAACGTATAGAAACATCTAAATCTCAAATTCGGATTTTCGACATGATTACAATACTTTCCTCACTATAGTGTTCGGAAAGTAAAAATACTGACCAAAATTACCTTAAACTTGAGACATGAAAAAAAAAATTACAAACTCATATTTTCCACGATCAATTTTGTGGTGAGTGCAATTAATAAACCAACTAGAAATTAAAAGAAAGAATACATTACCTGTATCATGAAATACTACAAATAACTAATAAATTTAACATGTAATTTCACATACTATATGCAATATTTATGTGCTTTTTGTGGAAATCGCATGATTATTTAGACAGATATATATATATATATATATATATACTTTGTTTATTTTCTCACTGCTTGTTCGTATCTTTTGCTTTGAGTTGCATGTCATTTTTACGCAAAGACAAAATTATTAAAATCGCAACTAACAATCTAGGCATAAATTTGTGGTTAGATTGAAGTGAAATAAAAAATCAATAGGTCAAATATATATATAAATATTACGATAAATCACAATCAGTCTCCGCAGGTTATTTAAATTTGTTGCAATTCCATTCTTATTGGTCTGTGTGGTTACAGTGATCTTATATCTGTCACCTGGCTTCTACTACAATTAATAATTCATTTATATATATACCTATATTACCTATATACTCTATAACAAAAAAAAAAAAAAAAAAAAAAAAAAAAAACGACGCACCAAGAAGAAGTACTGCAAACTGGACGCAAATTGACGTACACACAGGTTTCGATGCAAAATGCAAAATTTTAAAGTTTGGCTGCCATCGAACGAGAATGCGACGCTGCAGCGTGTCTTATTTGCGCAATTGGCACAATATTAAAAATGAAAAATTTTGATTCCAGGTCATAAATACTTCGAGAATTTTATTCCGTCTACTCAGAAAGACAGAACTATGCCTCGCGTACAGTTGCACTAACAACATGCACAGATGTCAGCATTTGAGGGTGGTGTGTAGTTGGGCTCAAAGAAGCCGGTTGGTCTAATCTACGAATTTTTTGACACTTGGATAGGAGCGGTACCACTATTAGATGATATTGACAGAAATGGGAGAACCGTGTCCGAACACAGCGTCAGGGAGGAAGCGGTCGGCCTAAAGAAAGGCCAGAAAGTGAGAACCAGTCAATCGCAAAACGGTACTCAAAGCTCCAATTCATCATTATCGTCGATCGTACGTGCAACTGGTACTTCAGTGACTTCAAAGACCCTTAATAGGGGGAGTTGAACTCAGCCCGGATCTCTCTTCCACTGAGGACGTTTGGAGCATCATAAAAAGGGTCCTACAACCAGCTCGGGATTTTGCTAATCTACCGCACCAATTGGACAGGATTTGGCACGGTACTTCACAGGAGCACGTCTGCCAATTCTATCAATTAATACCAAGCCGAATCACTACGTACATAAGGGTCAGAAGTGGACTAACGCATTAGTGACTTGTTTACTTTGTGAGGTCCTTTCTCTTGATTAAATCATTCAAATTTTCTGAAACTGTAATCAATTGTTTTTCTTCACATGTATATCACATTCACATCTACCATTTTTTGTCCCATTCGGATAACTCCTTCTTGGTGCGTTTTTTTTTTTTTTTTTTTTTTGTATAGAGTGTATATAAAGTTGTCTTTTTGAGTTTTTGCTTTTAACAAGAATGAATTACAACAAAATTTTACAAAACTTTCTGAAAACTTGACAAATTATTGGAGAATCATTATTCCGAAACATAAAGTACACTCGTTTAATTGGAGTACAAAAAGTAAGCAAGTAATCGGCAAAAGAATGAGCAAGATTTCAAATATTTTTTCAGAGTGGAAATTTCATAAGGGACTTTCACAAGACGCGTATTTAGATTTGAGATCCAATTATTGAACCTAAGTTAGAAAAGTCCTTATTTATTAAAAAGAAAAAAAAACTCTTTGGAACTGCCGAATCTAAATCTTCGTAATAAAATTATGTTACAGTTATAAGTCCATAAGGGGTTTTTCACAAAAAAGAAGTTTTGAAAAGTGATTTTAAAAATTGGATCACAATCACTAAAAACCCCCTTATAAAATTCCAACTCTGAAAAATATCTAGTTTTTATCCTATTCTTTTACATAAGTTTACCAATATATTGAACGTTCAACCTATGTAATAAAAATATATTCTGTCCTTCCTGCATGCACAGTAAAAAATAAATTAATAAAATAATCATTGCAAATATTCATAATTCAGCAAAAATTATATACGTGTGCATTTCATGTTTAAGAATAATGATTCTCTAATATTTTGTCTCAAGTTTTGTAAAATTTTGTTGAAATCCATTCTTCTTATAAAGCATAAAATGCACAAAGCAACAAAAAAAAAAAAAAAAAAAAGAAAAAGAAAAAGAAAAAAGAAAAAACATGATTTTCTAATAAATGAATTATATCTCTCTACATGATCATGCAATTCCCTCAAACAAGGAAACAAATATTCAACTATGTATGAAAGATTCAAGTTCTTTCCAGCATTTTATGATATAGGATAATCCAAAGTATTTCGCTTTTAATTCAATTTATTCTTGGTGCCCTAATTTCACTTTGGACTAAATCGCTAGAGGATAATAATATAAGTTTAAAAATGTTCTTTCTTTGTCAAAAGTTTAAAGTCAAATCGTTCAGTATTTTTATTTATTTACTATTTATTTATTTATATCTATTGCGCAGTTTATTATTATTATTATTATTATTATTATTACATTTTCATTCCGCATCATCCCATAGGTATGAAAAAATTAAGTATTCATGATTATTATTATTATTATTATTATTATTTTAGAAAATGGAAACAGAGTAAAAATAATACGGTGTGTCACCCACACGACTTTCTCTTACCCTGAAATTTAATACTATAAATGCAGGTTGGAGATTAAGGAAAACAATTCAAATTAGGCTTCGAAACAGCTTTATTTGACATATAATTCTATGCGAACGGGGCTACTGCCCCCTCAACCTCCCCCCCATTTTATTATTGTATTTACATTTATATAGAATTTAAATCTTTTATTACGTTCAAAATTTAATTTAAAATTCTTCTTGAAACTTATCAATCTTTAAAAAACTTTTCTAGAAATAAACGTATTAACTTCAAAATACGTCATTTTGTCAAATCACCTTATATTATTATTTGTTTTTCATTTACTCTAACACACGCAGACAAAGATCAAACTAAAAATATTTACTTCGGTATTCAGGAAGCCTCAAAACGTGTACATATATATATATATATATATATATAAAACAAGCGATGAATATTTAGCTTAAAAATTACATCATTTACCATATGGCTAACACATTATTTACTATATGGCTATAGCCATATTTACCGTATGGCTATAATTTCAATTCCTGAAGTAGCTTTCCTGGACATACTAAAATATTTTAGTAAAGCACGTCCACTTACAAATAAAAAAGAATGTTATGTCTTAAATGTTGGCAGCTCTGTATATCTTCTGAAAGTTATTACACATCACATGGTGCATATAAAAATATATTCCTATATTAATATCATACGGCACAACCTAAAGTACACTTCCATCAATTTTAAAGTATTGTCATATTATAATCCAGTTTTTTTTTTTTTTTGTCTAGTTTTATAAACGAACAGTGAAGGATTTCTGTACCATATTCTACATGAAACATGTTTTTACCCATTTAAAAAATATAGTATATTCGTTTCACTTGGTGTCGTGCAATCTGTAGCTGCTAAACTCTACTTACCTGCAATTTGCCCCACAGACGTAATGTATTTGAATTCTCTTTGGTGTCTCTGTACACGAACCATTCGCTTTACCGCAACAAAAAGTTTAGTGCCGCATCTCTATATGATACACATTTAGAATACCAAGTTTGAACTTTCTGCTACAATTTCTTTTTGAGATATGCTGGTAACAGACAGGCACACAGATCAATCGCTAAAAACAGGATTTTTGGATTCAGGGGATCCCAGAACGTGTAAAGATAACAAAATCTCGCGTTCGAAAATTTGACCCAAAAACAGTACTTTCTCTACCTTATGGATAAGAGAAAGTAATAATAATAATAATAATAAAAAAAAATGGCCAACATTGTATTAAACGAAATATTCTCGGTAATAACTTGTAAGCTGATATTAACTATTAATCTCTATTTTTCGATCCCTATCATTCTATAGGTATGAAGTACTTAGGTATTCATGAGAATTTCCGACCCTTTAGCTATTTGACATTTTTGCACATTTTGTGGTTTGAGGGAACTGAAAATCACAAAACTGATGTGGTATCCATTCGTATATAGGTTAGTCAGTTTGTCAGCATGTTAGTTTGTTAGTGTATGTGTTTGTTAGTCTAAAATATCACTTATGACACTGGCGAAAACCCAGTTTGTTTTCAAATTTGGAAACTTTGCGATTTGCTAGAAAATTTACGTTCTTCTCTAGATGGGGGAATAGGGCAAAATTTTACATAAACGTGAATTATGAGGATTATTTTCATCCTGAATATATTCACACGCTTTAAAATATCATATATGATACTGGCATTGACTATAAACATTCTACTTTGAGAATTTAGCAGGTTATTCGAAATTTTCGATTTTCTTAATATGGCAGAATAAGGCCCATTTCATACAAACTTGCATAAACATGCATTACGTGGACTATTGCAACAGAAAGGCCATGGAATGGTATGAAAATTGAAATATGAAATGTAACCTTAATAAAATTAAACAACTATTTAGGATTAGGTAATGTTCACTAATTTTATTTTGTAATCAGTATATTAGATATAATTCGATATTTACGTTTCTACGATGTGAAGGGAGAATACATTAGTGATATGATGTTAAGAACTCGGAAATGGTAATTCGATTCTAATCACATTCATTTTTTTTTTAATTTCCGAACAATGTAATGAGGAAAGTATTGTAATCATGTCAAAAATCCAAATTTGAGATTTTGATGTTTCTATACGTTACGAGGTCCGCTGAGTCCGTTTTCACCATTTTTACGATGAGGTATGTATGTGTGTGTGTATGTCTGTGTGTATGTGTGTGTGTATCTGTGTGTATGTATGTGTGTGTAGTATGTCTGTGAGTGAACAATGGGCCAAATTTTTAAAAGTGCGATAGCGTCTAAACGCTTCATTAATCCGAACAAAAAATTTGTACACATGTTATAGGTCACAGTTGCACGAGTTGTATAGATTTTGGTAAATTTAGCCCTTGCAGTTTTTTTACAAAGGCACAAAGAAAAATTCTTTATCATTATGGCCTATGGGGCCAAATTTTTAAAAGTGTGATAGCGTCTAAACGTCTGATTAACCTGAGCAAAAAATTTTTACACATGTTATAGGTCACAGTTGCAGCAACTGCATAGGTAGCACTTACAGTTTTTTTACAGGGACACAAAGAAAAATTCTTTATCATTATGGCCTATGGGGCCAAATTTTTAAAAGTGCGACAGTATCTAAACGCCTTATTCAATGAAGCTGAAAATTTATATGAATATTATAAATCACTGATGCACTAACTATAAGCATTTTGGTGAATCTAGCATTTATAGGTTTTTACAGGGACACAACGAAAAATTCTTTATCATTATGATCTATGGGCTCAAAGTTCAGTAGCGTTAAATAAATCATCGTGTAATATAGGGAGAAAAACACTCAAACACTCTGTTATGGTTTTCTCTCTTTTGTTTGTTTAACAACTCTTCTTTCTTTACTTTATCTACAAAACTGTTAATTACTCAATGTTCGGAAAGTCGAGTGGAGTCACTCCAGATTTTTTTACATAAAATTTACAGCTAAAATGTCAGCGAGACACTTTTCTGGGACCCTCAAAATTTATATATATACAGAACATATGTATACAAAACAAGTTTATACAGAAATAGATATTATATATTTTATATACGTCATGTTCAATTGGCTATACCTCTGTGCCTTAAATTTGTACCTTTTATTACTTTTATATTCAATTATTCATTATTACATCCTATATGTACTGATATTATATTTATTTGCTCGTTCATTTCTACATTCATTGAATTAGCTGTTAATTAGCTATATCAACCTTTTAATATATTGTATACTCTAAATTCAGCTGTAGTTGTTTTTTCTCAAGGTGTACTATTTTTTTAAAGTCTATTTTTCGAAACAGTCTTTTGGATGTTACATCACAGTTACATCAGTAGGAATTTTTGTGGTACAAAATAAAAGGTAATACTGATGTAACTGTGTTGTACTTGGATATAGTTATTAATATTACTATTTTTGTACAGTCGGTAACAAAAGTGTCCGAACACTATCAAAAATTCCTATGTAAAAAATATACACTTCATACGGTTTTGTTAAATAAATCCTTGTCGAATCGTGTTCTTAGATTGAATAAGAACAGGGTTAGACAAAGATTTATTTAACAAAACCGTATGAAGTGTACTTTTTTTTAGATAGGAATTTTTGCTAGTGTTCGGACACTTTTGTTACCGACTGTATTTATCATACACTGTTAATTATAAATTTACATTTGACTAATTTTCATTTCATATGCTATTTGTGATTTTTATTTGATATATATATGTATATATATATACATATATATATATATATATATATATATATATATATATATATATATATATATATATAGATATATATGTACATATTATGAATATTGAAAAAAAGTAGTATAAGGTCCTCTCTGCGATATTTAAAATTTGGCACTAAAGTAGCTAGGATGTTTCTCGCCAAAATTTTTATTTATGCAATAGCGAAAATTATTTTAATTCATCGATAAAACAGCAACAAAAATTTAAAAGTTGTTATGGGGAACCTAAACTAACTCTGTACGCACTAGTTTAATCTGTATATTGATTAATTCAGAATATTCTAATTAATCTGAGAGAGATTACAATAATATCTAACAGAACTGAACGTCTAGACATCAAAGATATAAACCTATGGAAATATTAGCTTAAAACTGATATTAATAAACTTGATGTGAATTACCTCGTCAGGAAACATTTTAGAATCACTTCGGTATATTTTCAGCAATTAATAAATGACTAAAACTTTGACGTTGAAAATAATTCACATACAAAGATTGAAATCGGTGAAAGATTCACAGAATTTTTTCGTGCAACAATAAATTTCATATTATAGACCATTGTTGGAAACATTGTATAAAATTAAATCATTGTTAGAGAAAACAGAAAAAATCTTGATTATACACTTAATGAAATTATCGAACGCTTTTCTTCCTTACTGTTGTCAATTTTCTATTCTTTATTTAAAACATTAGCAGGCTTTGCCCGCTTGGCTGGTCACTATACAATTTATGTAAATATCAATATTTCATGTCATTATAAGTACAGTCGGTAACAAAAGTGTCCGAACACTAGCAAAAATTCCTATGTAAAAAAAGTACACTTCATACGGTTTTGTTAAATAAATCCTTATCGAATCATGTTCTTACACTGACTAAGAACAGCATTCGACAAGGATTTATTTAACAAAACCGTATGAAGTGTACTTTTTTTAAATAGGAATTTTCGCTAGTGTTCGGACACTTTTGTTACCGACTGTATAATCTCAAAAGATTTAAAAAAAAAAAAAAAAAAAACTGAAACCAGTTGAAACATAAGTTAGAGTTCCCACTGCATTTGTTAGTGGTTTTTCCGCTCGCAACGTTCCCACTGCCACCGGCAACGACTTACCACTGTTAGTTAGAATTTTCGCGAAATCCCACTAAAGTGCATGTTGCGTACATTTAATTAACATCCATGCACAAAAATTCGTCATTCTAAGGTAATTTGAAACAGATTTAAGCTTGAAAAGTTTTTTTTGCCCCTCCCACCCCAAGAGCGGGGTAGTAATTTCGCAAATTCCCAATTATTGTGCATGTTATATGGACATAACCAATCGACACATCAAAAACACATTTCTGAGATAATTTGGAGCAGAGTTATATTTGAAAACGTGTGTTTGTTTTTCCGCTCTTAAAGGGTGAGAAAGGGGAAGAATTTCGATAAATCTCTTTATACTACGCGTTGAATACATATAACCGATTTACACATCAAAAATCGCTCTTCTAAGAAAATTTGGATTGTAGAAAGTAATTTTGTAAAATCCCTTTGTGATGTGTGTATTGGGTACGTATAACCTATCGACACATCAAAAAACCTCTTTCCTGAAATATTTTATGTCAGAAATATTTTTGAAAATGTGTTCTCTCCCCCAATTTAAAGTTGGGGGAGAGAGAAATTGTGCAAAAGCCCTTTATAGTGCGCGTTAGGTACGGATTACTTACCCACACATAAAAATTAAACCTATTGAGATAATTTATGGCAAGTTTAAATAAGTGTTTATTTCCCCATCTCAAGGGAGAAAGGGAAAATTTTATAAAATCATGCTACAGTGGGTGTCTGACATATATAAACAATACCGCTGCACTAAAATTCATGACTGCAACTCCCACAGATTTCCCACGGCAAATTTACAGCGAGAAGGTGGGGGGTCTCTAATTTGCCCCCTCGTAGTGCCTCTCAAAATCGAAAATCACAAAATAACCAAAAATGCGTTTTTGAAAATATTCTAAAGAAGAATCAGTTACAGCATCTCTGTATCATTTTTGGTTGAATTCTACACAAAAATCCATAAGTTCAGAAATTTGTCCCCGACAAACAATTTTCCTCTCCCCTTAAAAATCAAAAATTCCAAAATCTTTTTTTTTTTTTTTTTTAACTCAAGTCTAGTCTCTCTATATGTAATTTCTACACCGTGAAATAATTTGGAGCCTAGTTATTCACAAACGTGTTTTTGCCCCCTGTCACCCCAAGAAAGGGGATGTGTGTGTGTGTTGGGTTTGTTCGCAAAAATTGAAGGACGTAATTTTAAGTTGAGTATAGACCTAAATTGCTGTCAAATTTGTTTTAATTCCGTTAGACAAATATAGCGTTGCAGACATAAAAAAAATTAAAAAAAAAAAAAAAAAAAAAAAAAAAACGAAACACATGCACACACACACCGATAATCAGGTATTATCAACATACCCATATTATCACAGGATCTGTTGGATAAATGTTTATCCGACAAACGTATTGAATAATAACAGCGCCACATATCGGCCAGTTAACACCTAAATTGAAATATCCTGTTAAGGCGCAATGAGGACTCGGAACCGATGTAGCGAAAGCGAAGAAGTCGCTACCGAAGGCAGCGGGGAACCAATGGAGAATTTTAAGAGATTTTATTTATTTATTTACTAACCATTTTTTTTTTTTTTTTAAGTTTTTATATATAAAGAGATTTAAAGTGTAGTTATTAAAGTTTTTTGAAAAAAAATTTTAATATAGTGTCAGCGAACAGGTAAAGCCTGCTAGTAAGCAAATATTTTTACTTTCTTCTATATGTATATATAGAGAAAATATTGGATTCGTGAAATTTTTCGAACTCCAATTTTCGATGGATTTACCCGTTTTGGGATGTTCTGAACACAATTTTACTGTTTTTAGAAAATATCTGTCTGTCTGTCAGTGTGTCTGTGTGAGTGTATCACAAATTTTGTGGACAGTGCATCTCACGAAATAATAAACGAAATTTAACCAAACTTGGTATTTAGTTGGGCCCTGACATAAACTGGTGCTGATTAGATTTGTGGAACAATAGCTCAACAGGTGGCGCTGTGATCGCAATTTTTCTCAATTTTTAACATGGCAGTATAGGACAAAAATTCGTATAAATGTACATAATGAGAGTTATATTAATCGTGTGATTGTGAAATTAATATGAATTTCTGATAATAGTAGTAGTTAACTAGGAAAAAAGAAATGCATGTGAAAGCACTGCCCCCCCCCCCCCTGGGTGAGGAAGTAAATTTTCAATATGGGTATCTTTCGATAGATCTCGTCAATACCTTTAAAACGAATGGTTGAACTATAGATCTGCGATAATTTAAAACGAAGTTATCGATTTTTTATCTTTTAACGAAAAAAAAAAAATTAAAAATCTCATTTCTTCTGATTTGCAAAAAATTGACATCTTTCGGCATTTAGTGATAATATAATTCTGTTAGATAAAAATCGTCTGCATTTATAATGAAAATTATTTGATAATTAATAAATAATTTGCATTGAATAAATTTTGTGTAAAATTATATAGAAGAAAGTCATGGTTGTGGCCACATCGTACTAGTTCTTAAAATCTTTAATATTTCGTTTTGCTTTTTTTTTTTTTTTTTCTTTTTACGGGTACTAGGTTGCTTAGGCTTACTCTATTGACTATTGGCAATCTTATTATCTTATTTACATTATAAAAGAATTCACTGTAAAACACGTATAAAATATATTTCATTAAAATCATTAAAAAACACATCGTGTCAAGGCCTTTCGCCCTGAACATCAGGGCATCTTCAGGACGTAGCTATTTTTAACAAGAAGTACAGTAACATTATATATACATAAGAAACATATTTCGGTTACAGTTATTAAACTTGAAATAAAATTGTAACCGAAATATGTTTCTTATGTATATATAATGTTACTGTACTTCTTGTTAAAAATAGCTACGTCCTGATGATGCCCTGATGTTCAGGGCGAAAGGCCTTGACACGATGTGTTTTTTAATGATTTTAATTAAATATATTTTATACGTGTTTTACAATGAATTCTTTTATAAATTGTGGTTTTCTACAAATACACGTGGGGTATAATGTCTCTATATGAGATGTAATTTTATATTATTTACATTAGCAAAATTTCATCTCTGAATCATAATTTATCTTCTAAAATTAAACTTGAAGGGGCAAAAAGAAATCTAGCACTAAAATCTAGAGGGGAGAAAATGCTGCTCTAGGAAAAATAGTTCCTTATCATCCTTATACTTTCTAATACCCTGTGATAGAAAATTCTAGAATCTTCTATCAAAGTTCTAAAGCATTTCCCTATACTATCCTGGTCAAACTTATTAAAAATTTTAATTTGCAAATAAACGTGAAATTCTCGCAATTCAAAGTATGGCATAACTTGAAAATCTACAATTTTAGTTTAAGAATTTTCAGAAAATGTCCACGTAATCGTTCTATATGGAAGCAATATCTATACATATATATTTCGGTGTATAGATGGTAAAATAATTCGGAAATGGTTAAAATAGGTTTGGGAAAAATGATAACACATGACATGCTTTTACCATCATATAAAAAATACATATAAGACGATGGCGTATATAGTATAGTGCACGTTGTGTTGACACGTTATGTAGACATATGGTCGATAAATAAAGTAATGCATATATATATGTATTTTATTGTGCAGAGTAAAGGTATTATTTATCAGATTTTGCCTCACTAATATGGCACGTGTTTTAACATAACTCTCTTTTTTAGAGAAAATTTATATTTAATTATTTACTTTTTTGATAGGGTATGCGTTAGTGTAGTATACATTTTAAAAACTATGTTTTAAGAAATATTTCTTTGAATGTGTTGATTGATCGATGATTCTGATACATTTTTGGAACATCTATAATTCCGAAAAATCTGTAATCCGGCATCGACAACATACATTTGCCGGCGATGCCGGATTATCGACATTTCATTGTACCTCTCGGCCACATAATTACAATTGTTTCTGTTACTTCACACTTCTCAAGCTTGCTTTAAAACTAAGTTCTTCGTATGCTAAACAGGAAAAAAATATGTAACCACCATATGGAGTTTGTATCAAAGGTTAGGGATTTCATCTGGTTATCGAATATATATATATATATATATAAGGATTAAAAAATATATATAGGATTTAAATTAGTATTTTTATATTTTAAAATATTATTTTCGTATTTTAGAGTATTATTTTCATATTTTAAATAAATATTGAAAAGTAACTTAAAGAAAATCTCAGATTATAGACAATGAATTACTTTTATAATATTATAGAAAAATAAAAAACGGAATTTTCTAATCGCGTTCGTTCGAAAATGATGAGTGTAAAAAATCTGGTAAAGTAAATTGGAGTAAACCTATCAATAAATTAACTTAACAAGGTAATTGGGATCATTTAAATTACATTGCCACCGGAATTCACGAACAAAATTAAAATAAAAAGAATTGACAACTTTTTCTGCGATGTTATAAAAGTAAAATTTTGCTAAAAAATTTCCGAGATGAGTTTTTCCAGTTGAAAATTAAAATTAGGTGATACTGTAGTGGCATCACCGCCTCTGAAAGGGTTAAGTAATGAATATCTGATGCAGGAAAGAATCAATACAAGAATTAAATGAACGATGTTTAAAGAAATGATAGATTTATGACTTCAACTAGGGAATAACTGATGAAAATTGCCGTTTGATTAATTATGTCAAATGCAATAGTCATAAGCATTGTTTTTTTTTTTTTTTTTTTTGACTTGTTGACTTGGCGAGTTTAGGCGTCACCTTGTCTAGATCGCGCGAAATCAATGGCCAATAGGACACAAAAAAGCATTCCGTTATTAACTAGTAAAACCAATAGGGAAATGTAGGAGGAGGTTGGTTTTGAGCCAGAAATATGCCAAAATTTTAACCATAAAAGATGAAACACACCAAAATTGAAGGCCATACAATCCCTGATATCCATTAGAACCTAAATTATATCCAATGATCCATAAAAGGTGCAAAATATCTAAAGAATGTCCATGAGAAGTCCTGAATATCCAGTACTAATTATAGATGTCTATTAGATGTTTAGAAGCGCCTTTTTCGATGTCTAATAGATGTAACGTGGTAGATCAAAACAAGATTTAGATATTTTCAATATCTATTAAATCTAACAAGTCCAATGACTGGATATTTGGAGATTTATTGGATATGTAACAGACATCTAATGGACATGGCCCGATTAAGACAAAGTGGTGCCCAGGTCCTGATTCAGTTTGGTGGTCCCCCCTCCCCCGCTTATATGTAAACCATTGAAAAAAAAAGGGGGGGGTATAATATAAAATACATGATTGTTTTAGTTTGAAAAAATATTATGTAACAATAACAGGGATCAGGTAAAAACAAGGGAGCTAAAGTCGTACCCTGATTTAAAATACAATTTGTATTTATTACATTTTAAGGATAATATTTTAAATAGACTTAGTGATTTATACTGAATGAATAATAAAAATGAATTTATTTGTAATTACCAGACATGAAAGTGTGTAAACTAGCTTCAAAAGTTGAATTATATGTGACAGAAAGTTACCACAATAAATATATATATATATATATATGTAAATACGCAGAGTACTTGCAAATATACAATGAACTTAATGCGCCATCTGGTTGTAATGTTTAAGTCTTGCATTACAGTTTCAAATTAAAAAAAAATCTCTTTTTGGCAAGCTTAAAGGCAAAGGTAGATTCCCTTACGTTAATGTTACAAAAGTAAAGAAATATTACACATGCATTAACACATCCTTAGCCAATGGCTTTGTTAACCCACATGGCATTATTTAAGTTGCTGTTCTGTTTTTAAGAAATTTAATTATCAACTACTACTATTCATTCTACTTAAAATTTTAGGCTAGATTTATTGGTCAGTAAACATTTAATTTTTTTTTTTAATCCAGCAAGCTCATAATCATTTAACAAATAGAAGCCATAAAGATATACAATTTGGTGACAAAATTTGCGACTTAGCAATGAAATTTGTGATTCGGTGGCAAAACTTGATAGTTGACGATGAAATGTTTGACTTGGCGATGAAATTCGTTATTTGATAACAAAATTTGGCGAGCTTGGCGATGAAAAATGACATCTTTGGCGTCATTATATTTTCTTCCCACGCAAAAACCTCCTATCTCTTCACAGACCAATATCTTGTTTCCACAAGATAAAAAGTCAAAGGAAGCTGTAACGTATTACTCTGAATTTTAATCGTAAATTTTAAATTCTTGCGTAAACACGCATTCTGAACTATTCACCACAAACGATATTTTTAAAAAGACTAACGTATTATATTAATTTTATATTTTTAAATGAATAATTAAAATTGTTACCATGTTTTTTATATTTTCAGCGATCTTTTTATTATCATTTGCACGTGACGTAAGCATCAGATTATAAATTTAGGCAATTAAAGCCATAGAAAAAGTCGGCTTCATCACAACTGACGAAAAATTCCTTTTTAACTTGAAACTTTTAAGCAACTGAAGTTATCGAAAAAGTTTAGTACAAAAATTGTTCTTTAGGGTAAGGCGACAATTCGCCTGATTTGAAACATTTTCCTATTTTCAATATTAAAGAAATTGTGGGCAAATGAAAATTTTAACCACCCCACCATTTCTACCCCCTTTCAGCTGGACACCCCATCTACGAACTCGACCGAGATTTTTACTGTCCTGACATCATATCCCGAGCTGGTTAAATTTAAATAAAAATGACTGCACTTATCGTGTTCACAACTTAACATGGGAAAAAGCGTCATACATATACATATATATATATAAACTTTTTGAACGGAGGGTGGTTTTGTGTTCTAGGGGTCATGATCGGTGAAGATATGAAGAAATTTTCCAGAAGTCGTGTCATGAGAACCATTGCAATAGGTAGATCTCCTATAAGGAATCTACCTAATTCAAAAAACTTTGCTGTACTATGTATATTGCTTCTAAAAAAAGTAAAATTTAGAAAATAATTCTTTATAAGCTTTTTAAAAGTTTGAAGTTTTTTAAAAGTCTTCATTTTATTAAGCAATAACAATTTAATATAAATGTGTTACTAATCAGGACTATTTTGGTGACCAAGCCCTGGGACTCGCAAAACCATGAGTTAATCAGACCCTGTTAATGGACGTAAAATAAGGGTGACCGTTGTCGTGCCTGTAAGATATTTATAGAAATTTGATGGATCATTTTTTTAAACTTTTATACATTTTTAAAGATGTCTTATGGATGTTAATATGTTAATGGCTATGTGAAGTTTTCCAGAGCTCTCCACTAATAATAGTTGCCTAAAAAAGTTACGCCGGTCGCCTGATCTGAAAATTAACCCTTTGAGTACTGAATTATTTGAAGATTTTTATGCCCATGGGACGGATTTAATTTGACGCAATATGGAATAACACTTTCGCGACCGCATGATTTTGAATTTTTGAATTTTCTGTGGGCGTTATTCTCCCATGTTACAATATTTCAGAAAAAAAATTTCTGTATTCAAGTTTATATTACAAATGGATATACATTATAATTTTATTCTTTCTAATCAAAGCATTTGTACCCATAGTATGTTTCATTGTAAAATTGTGATTATTGATTATATATTTAAGAAAAAAATAGCATACAAATTGCAAAAGAAACGCCCACTGGTGGAGTTACAGATTTTCATATGGTTTGAATCTACGTCAGCGTTCGCGAAAGTGTTAATATGTAAAAGTAATACATTTTATTTTGAATATACTTATATTGATGATATAAGCAGAGCCTCCTTAAGTAGATGCCTAGCGAGTCGCTCGAAAACTTGGCAACAGTACAAGAAGAACATAGCCAGTAGATGGCGCTTGATACCGTACGTAAAGTTATGTTTATTTCCCGCGAGCGCGATGCAATTGAGTTTCAATTGAGTTCTGGTTTGTGTTTTATTAATTTAACAAATGTGAGAGGTTTTTTTTTTTTTTTTTTTTTTTTTTTATAATATGGTGTATTGCGTCGTTCCATTTTGTAAATCAGACAGTAGCCGTGAAAATATATGTTTCCACGAAATACCAAGCAATGCAATTCAGCGTAAAAAATTGCTTCCAAATATTTCCAGACAAGGTATGTAAACTGTATAAATAATTAATGCAAAATTACCAACCCTCCGGATTTTTGAATATCAATAATATTTTTCACAAAAAACATTATTTTTCTTTATTATCGTAAATTGTGTGATTAAGACGAAGATAAATTTAAAAGAAATTATGATATAAAAATTCGAAGGGTTGACACCTCTCTGTTAGTAAGTTAGATTTAACAAATAAAATAGTTATGCTTATTACAAAATGAAATAAAATTTTTATTTATTGATGTAGGAATACAGAAAAATAACTTGTTCTTAGTTACTTTGAAGTCACTCTATATTGGAGTATTTTGTAGTTTTATTCATAAAATGAATAAAACTATAAAATACTCCAATATAGGAACAAGATTGATTTATATTTTTTTAATACCACTGTTTTTTAAAGACTTGTGTAAATGCGTATAAAAATTTGATTATTTCAGTTAAATCGAAACAAAAGTGTTGGGAATCTTGAAAAGAAAAAATAGAAAATTTTTATTTCTACTTTTGTTCTTTTTAAAAATATTAAGTTTTAAGATTCAAAACATTACTTTTATTAACCTTTTACCACAGAAATGGAATATGGAATTAAAAATTCATGTAAAAATTAAATATCATGTGTACTGATTTGAAAAATTATCAGAAAAATGAAAAATATCCCGACATCCATACACTCACATGTGTATACACACACACACACATATACTGGCTAAATATAAATCAGGGGAAAACTCGATATCGAATTTTTGGACCGAACACAATACTTTCATTACCTACGGTAGTAGGGTAATGGAAGTAAAAATATTTCAAGGATGTTATTAATTTGTCCTTAAATTTGCCAATCTTTATCAAATTTTTCAAATTGAAACCTAATGCGAGTTTTAAAATACAATTGTGAATTTCCTGCATTTGTTTGTTTTTAAGTTATTCTGATAATAAATATGCACATAAATCAATCGCTAAAAACTAAAAAAAAAAAAAAAAGTTTTTTGTATTCAGGGAACCTCAAAACGTGACTTTATTCAAAAACATGAGTTGAAAATAGAACTTAAAAAAAAAAAATACTTTGTTTACATTATAGGTTCGAAAAATTAATTTTCGTTCTTTAACAGTATTCGTCGACATAAAAAAAGTGTAGCAAAGCACACATTCTACAGAAAAGAACGTTTAGCTTAATTTTGGATAGCCCTGTATGTTTTCAATAAACTATGTGCACATCAGATTGTGCATTTAAATTTAGTCTTATATGAAAAACACCTAACACAAAAACTTGGTGCGAGAGAAAACTTATACTCAAGAAATCCTTAATTTTAAAAATTTAAATCTTAATGGTTATTTATTTATTTTTTGTGACGGACTAGACAACAGATTGTTTTCTTCTCGAATTTTTATTGCTGAATGTTAACTTATCTCGTTAACGTGCTGGTCTATTTTTCTTATAAATAATATAAAATTTTCGATTTAAGAAAAATAATTCACATCTAATAAGGTAAAAATGTAACGTAAAGGACATGACCAAAAAAAAAAAAAAAAAAAGACATGATTTTAATAATTTATCATTATAAATTATTCATTCTGAACTGAAACTCATTTAAAGTTCAGAGATTTTAATTTATATAAACGAAACTTTCATCTGATATCTAAATAAAAAAAAAAATTGAAATTTTTATTGAATAAATATATAAAAAATAATTTAATCGCGTGATAGATATGCCATGTTTTTGCTTATTTCATTTTAAATTTCGTTTTTTAATTAATAGTATATTTAAAAAAAAAAAGGTGTTATTTATTTGATACGTTGTAATTCAATTAGTTGAAAAGCTAAAATAGGTCTTGCCAACTTTCGAAGAAATTTAAACCCTATACTTTTTAAAATATAAATATTTGAATATTTTATTGAAAATATTTACGATAAAGCACTTTCACATCATTTTTTCAAATTAAAAGAAAAAAAAAAATACAATTTTAGACTTTAAATTGAAATTAATAGCTAGATTTTTAGATGAAAAATATAACTTGTCTATGAAACAGCAGAAAATTGTTGCTCTGCGTAGGTGCTGTCACCTAGCGTTAGTTTTGTTTTTTAAATGTTGCCTAATTTAACATTGGGATTCGCCGCGCGTGGAAGGCATCTACTTAAGGAGGCTCTGATATAAGTATGGTTGTAAGATATCTTAAAAAACGCCAGGAAAGTGTTTGCGATCAACGCCCACTGGTGGGGTGCCTAAACACCAACGCCTACTTCTTAAATTCAGATGACTAGTCACACTCGTCCACCGTAACTTCGCCCAAGTAAGCAGAAGACGAGTCTCACTCGTCAAATGTACCCAAAGGGTTAATTAACAGCGAGTTCGTCTAAAATATTTATGTGATTCTACGGTCAATTCCGGTACCCGCGCTCGGGGCTGCAAAATTCCGAATCCCGCCAGTGTCCAGACAATTGCTCTTCCATTGCCTTCCATGCAGCAAGCCACGAATTCGTCTGAAATAACGTGATGTTCCCGAAAGTGTTCTTTTTTTTCCTGTAGCCATGACAGCTGCCGAGCGGTTCTGCGCTCAAAGCTGGTAGATGTGAGATGCCGGGTTCGATCCCTGGTTATATATAGATAAAATTGTAATATGTTTTTCAAGCTCACTATCGGATGTTTTCTAACGAAAATAGACTAAATATATCACCACTAGTTTATGTACAAGGACAATTGAAAGTATTTCAAAGCATTATGTTTTATGAGAAGTATTTCTATAAAGCATATTTTGATAACTTTACTTTGCACAAAGCTTAATGAAATTGAAATATATTATTTATCTTATACTATTAAGTGAGCAATATTTGTATATATATATATATGTATATTTCGCTGTTCCCGAAAACGGTAGCTCGGACAGTCACGTGATTTAACACAAATGTGCCCTCCGAAGGGTCATCGTGCACATCGAAGTCAGATTTTCGAATTTTTGATTAGTTTTCTTTTAATTAATAAAAATATGAAAATAAAACTTCCCATTTCTATAATGAAGCAGATCGAGAATCTTAGGAGAAATTTGATTGGTTTATTTGATTTTCATTGATTTGAATGTATTTTACATTGAATTACAGCTAAGTTATGAGGAATTACAAGATATTTGATTGGTTTATTTGATTTTCATGATTTGAGTGTATTTTACGTTGAACTAGAGCTACGTGTGATGAGGAATTACGAAAGATTTGATTGGTTTATTTGATTTTCATTGATTTGAGTGTATTTTACGTTGACCTAGAGCTACGTTATGAGGAATTACGAAAGATTTGATTGGTTTATTTGATTTTCATTGATTTTAGTGTATTTTACTTTGAACTAGAGCTAAGTTATGAGGAATTACGAGGGATTTGATTTGTTTGTTTGATTTTCATTTATTTGAGTGCATTTTGAGTTGAACTAGAGCTACGTTAGGAGGAATTACGAGAGGTTTGATTGGTTTATTTGGTTTTCATTGATTTGAGGTAGGGGTGTCGAGTGATTTTTTTTTTTCTTAAACATGCTTGACAGTGATTGCTGCGAAAAGGAGTTTCGTGCGTTTTCAGATTCATGCACAGAGAGGTAGGGTTGTTCAGTGATTATTATTTTTTATTTATTTATTTATTTTATTTTATTTTATTTTTATTTTTATTTTTTATTTATTTATTTATTTTTTATTTATTTATTTATTTATTTTTTAACATGACATGCGTGATAGTGATTGCCGCAGAACCGAGTTTCGTGCGTTTTCAGATTCATGCACAGCAGGGTAGGGGTGTCCAGTGATGTTCTTTTTTTTTTTTTTTTTTTTTTTTTTTTTTTTTGGTTTTCATGTGCGTTTTTTTGGTTTTAACTTGCGTGATAGTGATTGCCACGGAACCGAGTTTCGAGCGTTTTCAGGCTCATGCACAGTGAGGTAGGGGTGTCCAGTGATGTTTTTTGGTTTTAACATGTGTGATAATGATTGCCGCGGAACCGAGTTTCGTGTGTTCTGAGATTCATGCACTGCGGTGTAGGGCTGTCCAGTGTTTTTTTTTTTTTTTTTTTTTTGGTTTTCATGTGCGTGAAGCGTACATACGTGCGTTATAGTGACTGCTGCGAAAACGACTTACGTGAGTTCTCTGATTCGACCTTTCATCGAATAATGACTTTTACTGCACGAGTAACAGCTTCAACTGTTTCCAGAATATTCGAAGAATTAACATTTTTATTTGACTCTTTTCGAGAATATTCGTTTTAATAATAGTTTTGTTGCACAGATTCGAGAAGTTCAAAAAATGTTTGATATTGTCAAGGAGATCCCATACTAAAACTGTGAAGAAAATAGTCGCCAATCGAAATATATTTATTTAAACGTTTCAATTATTCAATTAAAAAGAAATCCTTTAAATATAGTGCCCAGCGAAGCGGGCAAAGCCTGCTAGTATGCATAAATGAAGGTTTTCTATAGAATGTAGTATGATTAGTAATAAAATTTACAGGGTCACACAAAAATTTTATGCTACATTTAAAGATATTAATGGAACGTTGCTAAAATTACATTTTCATTTACATTAAGCGTTTTTAACACTCTCTAACAATTTTTAATTGTGAATATGATTTGAATTAGTGTATCTGTCGGCCCGACTGTCCGTCTGTTTATCTGCCCGTTCAACGACTCGAGTGTCCATAAATATTTTCAGATTTAAAAAAAAAAAAGATACATGTTATTCAAGTTCACTATGGAATTGCTCTATTTAAAATGACATTAATATTTCCTGTACAACTGGTTTGTGAACAGGGATGACCCCAATGTATTGCATTTTAACCCTTTCATTCCCAATTTTTTCCGTCCATAAAACAATAAATCTTATATTTAGTCATAAATTTATTTCAAAGGTAATATATATATATTAATAGGAGTAATAGCAGAGCACGAATTAATGTAGCTAACAAAGCAACTGAGAGGTGTTTATTTATGTTTAATATAACCACTGATGCCATTAAAAATCATAACTTTTCAATAAATAAAAATAACAAAATTTTGGGAAAAAAAACATATTGCAATTAATTAAAATACAAATTATAAACATTAAAAAATAAAATAAAAAATATTTCAAACAGTTAATTTACTTAACCCTTTATATCCCAAATTACCTTATTTTTGGAAAAATATAGTTTGAATCTTTTTAATTATTTTTCTTTGCTGCATGAGAAACATCTCATATTAAATTTAGCTTAAACTATAGCTTAACTATATGGAAAGCTTAAACTATAGGGGCTTTGAGGTTCCATTGAAATTCTGTAGTAAATTTAGGCTATGTTAAGGATTTTTTTTTTTATTATACTTTAAAGTCCCGATGGGATACAAAGGGTTAAGTCGAATACTTTTAATATTAATAAATCATAACTTTCTACTGTAAAAATCATAATAAACTTGATATTTATTATTAATACGCTAAAATAATATTTTGTATAGAACAGAATATATTTAGCATCCTGATTTACAGGGTTACACTAAACTATACAGATTCATTAAGGGCTGCAGTATTTTTAACACTTTCCTGGAATGTTTTAGAGGGATTAGGAATTCAACTATTCTATTTGCCTTCTATTCTGTTCTTCTGTCTGCCTGTTTTGTGATAACGTACGCAAAGAACTTTGAAGGTCATACGATACTTCGATTACGTACAGTTGGAGAGTGTTAGTAATCAGTACGTACTTCGTGAATTTCTGTTCTTGTTTTCAATTACAACTAATTTCACGAGGCTATGTATGGGATAAAATGTAGCAAAAATTGTACTGTTTTTGCTACAACTCTACCAATTTTTTTTTTTTTTTTTTTTTAATCCTTCGTTCAAGCACATATTAACATTTTCCATCAAGGTTGAAAAGTATTAATGACTTCGTTTTGTCTGTCTGTCTGTCCGCGCTTTAACTCCCGTAAATAGTCATGGAATTTCTTGAAACTGATATATGTTATTCAAGTTCACTATCGGATGTTCCCTAATGAAAACGGAGTGAATACCTCAACTGATTTGAATACAGGGACAAACGGAAGCATTGTATTCTGTGATAGGTATTTCTGTAAACCATATTTTAATACCGTTACTTTACACGAATCTCAATGAAATTCAAATACGTTATTCAAGTTCACTATCGTATGTTTTCTATAAAAAAAAAATGCAGCAAATACCTCCACTGATTTGTGAACAGAGAAATTCAAAAGTATTCCAAAGCATTTCATTCAATGAGAGGTATTTGTGTAAGATCAAATTTTTCATAACTTTACTTTGAACAAATCTTAATGAAATTGAATTATGTTATTCATGTGTACAAAAGAAGGCTTTCTATATAGAATATACTATGACTAGCATTAGATTTACAGGGGCAAACAAAAATATTCACTTACATTAAGAGATATTATTGGAAATTTTCTGGAATTGAATTTTCGTTTACATTATGCATTTTTAACACTTTCTAACAATTTATAAGCATGAATATGATTTAAATTTGTGTGTCTCTGTCTGTGTGTCCGACTGTCCATCTGCTTATCTATCTATCTATCCCCCCCCCCCCCCCCACACTTCCTCACAGAGTTCGTAAATATTTTAAGAATTTTTTTAAATGATATATGTTACTGAAGTTCACTATAGGTCCTGTAGAACTGTTTTGTGTACAGAGATACCCAAAAAATTTCAATACATTGCGGTTTAGGACAGACATTTTAATAAATAACTTTAATAAATAACTTTCTACTGTAAAAATTATAAAGAAATCGACATTTATTGTTACTATTCTAAAATAATGTTTTGTACAGAGTATTATATGATTAACCTTCAAATTTACAGGGCTACACTACACTGAGAAAAAATATATGCCGCCTTCGTCTAGAATGAATGAGTGGACATTTTCTAAATCTCTTACTAGAAATATAGATTTCCGAGCTATGCGCATAAGGCACACCTATAAACTGAATAGACGAAATGATCGAGAATTTCTAGTCTACACATTTCTAGATGGTGAAACAATATTCTGAATCTTTTGTATGGCGAAAAATTTTCGCTTGATTATCTAGAGCTGGGTCATAAACCAAGATTATATTTGCTGAAACCCGCCTTTTGTATTCGCATTTATTTGAAGATATTTTCAAATAGGTTTGACCTCGATAATATAGACAAACTCAATAGAATTCTAATAGGGGTTTGTAGAACTCGCCTTCCAAGGGGACTAGAATTTATAAGGACGACATGGAACTATTTTTTCTAGAGCCATAATTTTGGTTCTTGATGTCAGTTACAGAATTTTTTCTCAGTGTAAAATATTCAGATACATTAAAGGCCTTTTGAATATATTAAAATGTATTTTCTTTTGCGTTAAGCAAATTTTAAAATTTTCCGACAATGTCGTTCGTTGGCTCAGTTGGTTAGAGCGCCATGATGATAACACGATGGCCGTGAATTCGATCCCTTCACGACCCTCTTCACTTACCGTCGCCGGAAGTCCGAGGCAATGTTATTCTATGGGGAAATTCTCTTTGCAAATAACTTATTAACTAATATATATTTTTAAAGTCTGTTTTCACATTCAGAAATTTCCCAACTGTTAAATTGACGGACCTTTTTTAAAAATGTACTTTTTCAATTTTTAATATTTTATTTTGAAATTGCAAAATGAAAAAATTCCACATATTGAAAATTCGTATTTTGCAGCTTCAAAATAAAATATAAAAAAATAAAATAATAATTTTTTAAAAAAGGTCCGTCAATTTAACAGCTGGGAATTTTCAGAATATGAAAACAGAATTTAAAAATATGTATTAGTTAATAAGTTATTTGTAAAGAAAAATTTCCCATAGAATAACATTAGCTTCGGCTTCCGGCGGCGGTGAGTGAAGAGGGCCCTTAAGAGTGAAACGATCAGCACTTGGAGGGTTAAGATGCCTGCCTACCTTTAAAACGCAATTTTCGGTCAAAACTCCGATTTTCTATTTTTGGGTAAGTATTAAAGCCTGACATTTTAGCCTTCTAAATCAGTTTGAATTTTGTTTCTATCTTGCTTAGAACTTAAGTTACAGGCATTTTAATATTAGTCACTCGCCAGTTTTTGAAACCGGAAGTGACCGGAAATGACCCGTCCTAAATGTTTGTTTACATAAATGTTTTACTCAATATACGCATCAAAATTTGTTACTGAATATAAAATGAATTAAAAAATATTATAGTTTTAAAAAATTAAAGAACACGCTTTCATAGAAATATGAACTAAAAAGCACAAAATATCTATCTTAGTATTAAAATGCAGGGTAAGAGAAAAGCGTTCGAGTGACATACCATAATATTTACATACATTTAAATCTTTCATTAAAATAATTTAGAATTGAACAAAAACCATTTTTAAAAAATCTCCCCTGACTGGGCTCGAACGCTAGGTTCGTAGCGCGGCTCTTTACCTCGCAGCCACGGCGTTCACGTACGAAAAGTTTTTTTTTTTTTTTTTTACAATATAGATTTTTTGTTTGCTCCCACTCCCAGAGTGGTTACAAACATACATACATACATACAGGGGAAGCTAACAAAAGCGTGTTAAAAAGAAAAGAAAAAGCTTTGAAATAAATCAGGAACTTATTAAAATTATTTTTTGTTTAATAGGTAAAATCTTGTTTTTTTAAATCTGTTTTCTGCTTTTTCTCAAAATGAGATTTTTAGCATTTTGCTTTATCCCAAAACATCATAACTCCAAACGTTATAATTGAAGCGTTATGAAACTTTGACAAAATACTCTAGAGGAGTTGTTTTAGGGATTGAACTATGACAATGAATCTAGCTAAATTATTATTTATTTATTTATTTATTTACTTATTATTTTTTTGTCGATAGAAGTTTTGAACTGGCATGTATGTATATTCATGGTTTTTTCAGCATGTAAAAATGTTATCTTCTCTAAAATATTAAATAACATGGTAATAGTTTTGAGAGTAGTTCACTCCCTTCAGGACCTTTCAATAATCTAAATAAATTTACACAATAAACATATCTTTATTTAAATTTGATTTATGATGTTTTGTAAAAGAGCTTTTTTTTCGCAAACTTTATGCATATTGTGAGCCTAAATATCAAAATATTTTAAAATTTATATTTTTTTTTTCAGGTTATTCACTTTTTTTTACTATATTCTATCACATAATGCATCACATAAATAGGCAATTTTTTCAGTTATTAAAAAAAAAAAAATGACCTCCGACGGTAAGCAGGCACCTTAATATTTTGAATTAAAAAAATGTATTCATTGTACGCTCACACGAAAAAAAAAAAAAAAAACTAGGAAACAGGTCAGGATACAAATTATTAAGAATTTAAAATATAACCAATAAATATTATGTTTATGGAACAGCTTTTCTATAGGATCCCCTTGTCGAAATTTGAAATTTGTCACCGAAGTAGCTCGGGCGTTTCTCGTCAATGTCTATTTACGCGATTGCAATAGGATAGCCATTTTTGTTCATCACCAAAATAACAACAAAAATTTAAAAATTGCCTTGAGGATCCTTTACTAACTCTGTATCCACTAGTTTAATCTTCATATTAATTAATCGAGAATATTCTAATTAATTTATATGAAACATTATCACAATAACGAAGATCTTGATCATCTAGACATCAAAGATATGAACCGATGTAAATATAAACTTAAAATTAATATTAGTAAACTTTATTTGAATTACCTCGTTGGAAAACATTCCTTGTGCACGAGAAAGTTCGCTTTAATACACTTTTAGCTATAAGTATATAATCAAATTTTTGATGCTTAAAATAATTCACATACAAAAACTGAAATCGATGAAAGATTCACAGAATGTCTTCGCGTAACAATAAATGTCATTCACAGACCATTGTTGGAAACATTGTTTAAAAATTAAATCATTGTTAAAGAAAAACCAAAAATATTAATTATAACAGACAACAATGAAATTAATCATTTGCTTATTTTTCACATTATTGCCTAAGATTTATGCATCATTTAAAACATGAAATTTTCCGATACGGAGCAGATTTAGTATAGGACAAACCCTTGGCAACTTTTGAAATTTGGCGCAAAAGTAGTTCGCCATCTGTTCGCCAATGTCCAGTACCGGATCTACTACATTTTTACAATAATTGTAACAAAGAAAATACTAAGACTTTTAAAAAATTATCAGAATATAAGAGTAAATCATCCAGCCAAATATTCGGTATTCGGCCGAATAGTTAGTATTCGGCTGGTTGAATATTCGGCATTCAGTATTCGGACAAATAATCATGGATATTTTAGCATCTATAATGATTTGTATGAATCATGGATTATCTCTAACTTTCACAATAAACAATGGTCAGACAATTGAAAAATGTGCTATTGAGTCATGGTTATTTAGTTTTAAATTATTTTTTCTTTTTAACACTTTCTACCAAAATTGGAAAGTGTTAATAGCTTCGATTTGTCTGTCTGTATGTCCACGCTCTAATTCCCATAAACGTTCATAGAATTTCTTGAAACTGATATATGTTATTGAAGTTCACTATCGGATGTTTCCGATTGAAAATGAAGTGAATGCCTCGACTAGTTTGTGTACAGGGATACCCGAAAGTATTTCAAAGCATTGCGTTCTATGAAAAGTATTTCTATGAACCATGTTTTCTTACCTTTATTTTACACAAATCTTAATGAAATTGAAATATGTTATTCAAATTCACTATTGGATGTTTTCTATAGAAAATGGAGTAAATACCATCACTGATTTGTGTCTAGAAACACCCGAAAGTATTCCAAAGCATTGTGCTCTATGAGAAGCATTTCTCTAAACGAAATTTTAATAACTTTACTTTGCACAAATTTTAATAAAATTAAAGTATGTTTTTCATATGCACAAAAGAGTGCTTTCTATAGACTATAGTATGTTTAGCAATTAGATTTGCAGGGTCACAGAAAAATATTCAGTTACATTAAGGGACATCATTGGAAATTTGCTGAAATTTCATTTTCGTTTATATTAAGTGTTTAACATTTTTTAACATTTTTAAAGTATCGATATGATTTGAATTTGTGCATCTCTCTGTCCGACTGTCCATCTGTCTAACTGTCCGTCTGCTCGCTTTAAATGTTTGTAAATATTTTCAGAATTTAAAAAAAATGATATATGTCATTCAAGTTCACTGTGGAGTGTTTCCTATTTAAAATGGCATTAATAGATCCAACTGGTTTGTGTGTAGGGACACTCAGGAAAATAAATAAATAAAAGCCTTTGCATTGTGTTTTAGGACAGACATTTAAATAAATCACATTTAAATAACTTTCTACTGCAAAATTCATAAAAAATTGACATTTACTGTTAATATGTTAAAATAATGTTTTAGTTAACCTTCAAATTTATAGGGTTACACTAAAATGTTCAGGTGCATTAAGGGCTGCCTTTTCTTTTACGTTAAAAAAATTTAACGCTTTCCAACGGTGTTTTAGAGTGATTCTGAATTCAATTAGTCTATCTGTGTGCCTTTCAGTACTTCAGTCTATCCGTTGTATGATAACGTACACAAAGAACATTGAAAGTTATACGATACAACAAGTACGTACACTTGGAAAGCGTTAATAATCAATGCGCACCACATGATTTTGCGTTTTCTTTTCGATTGGCATAGATGACATAAAAAGTAAAAATGTCTATTGCTTAATTTTGTTTGAATATTAACTTCATGATGAATTAAATGAAAATAGCGAAAATTGACAGATAACTTTTCCATTTTCTTTCCGGGCCGCGGTAGCCCAGTCGGTAGAGCGCTGGCCTCGTAATTGGAAGATTGCGGATTCGGTACTCGAGCCGGTTAAATACCGTCGTGTAAACTAATAGTGGCTGGTGCACGTAAAATCTTGTCGTGGCCGCAATGTCCTCCATGTTCCCATAAAAAATTATACCTCTGGGGGTCACCGAAGCGGGAGAGCCATCCCTTCCGTGGAGGATCAAAATTGGGATGGCATGTCTCCAGACCACCTCTAGGGGTGTGTCCCAGACCGTCGCGAATTACCCATCTGCGCAGCACTAGTGCGACGTAAAACCCAATCAACCATTTTCTTTCCCTTTCCAACGAAGTCGACAAGCGTCTATGACTTCGGTTTGTCGGAGCTCTAACTCTTGTAAATATTAATGGAATTTCTTCTAATTGATATACGTCATTAAAATTTACTATAGAATGTTCCCTATTGAAAACAGTTTAAATACCACCACTAGTTTGTATATAGGGACACCTGAAAAGAATTCCAAAGCAATAAGTTCTATGAGGTACTTTTATAAACCATAATCATATTGAAATTAGCAATTATCATTCATACACAGATACACGCACACAAAAGAAAAAACAATCCTTACTTTATAGTATAGTATGATTATATTTAAGATTGACATCACTACACAAAAATATTCAGTTACATTAAGGGCTATCATTAGAGACTGCTGGAATTGTATTGCCGTTGGTATTAAGCGTTTTTAACATTTTCCAATAATGTTTCAGAGTCATTATGAAATCAGTTAGTCTATCTAACTGTATAGATATGTGATGATTTATATCCGTCCATGATCTATGCTCATACATGATCTATGTCCGTTGTGTGATCATGTAGGTAAAATACATTGAAGGTTAAACTATGCAATGAGTGTTAAAACAGGAATAAACTACTACGTCAGAAACGCCATAGAAAAATTATTGACGTATTGAATTATTGGCGTTTCTGACGTAGTAGTTTATTCCTGTTTTAATATTCCAACGCCAAGCCTCCTGCTATTATATGCAATGAGTGCTTACAGTTGAAAAGTGTTAATGATCTATGCGAACTGCCTGACTTTTTCTTTCTTCGTTTTTTCGTTTATTTTTTCTTTTTATTTATTTATTCATTTATTTATTAACGATAAGTTTGACTCTGTTATCAATCCACTCACACACACACAAAAAAATTCTGATCTCGAATATTAACGGATGTTTTTATTTTTATGTTATGGAGGAGAAAATGTTCATTAAAGTTTAGATTTTATTTTTGCATATTATTTATCGCTAATAAAAATGAAATGTTAGATATTCCTTGCACCAGCCAAACATATTTATTAATATTTATATAAATCTGTTTTAGGGAATATCCCCCATTGAAGTTCCCCGAAACATAAATATGTATACACTAAGAGATTTTTTTTTTTTTTTTTTTTTTTTTTTTTTAAGAGCTGCACTTGCATACTTTTATTTTTCGTTTCCAAAACCACAAATTTAAACATTTATATGTAGGGATGTAACAGATGATAATTTTCCCAGATATCAAATATCCGGAATTCTATTGCCTGCTGAATACGGATATGCGGTATTAATGGAAGACTTGGCGTCGAATTATAAACAAGATAAATAACAACGTCTAGAACGCCAAAAATAAATAACAGGAAAGCAGACAGCTGTTTCGGTAGCCTTTAGCGTACCGCCTTCAGTGTGTGATATCTGGCAAAATCACTATCCATTTCAACCGTATTTTTAAAGGATCATATTGGCCGTTTTTCATAAAGTAAATAAATAAATAAATAAAATTATCTAAGTAAGGCTAATTTTTATTCTAAATAAATGAAGACTAAAAAGATAATAATTATGATAAATAATTTTCTTTTAAACTTATAAAAGTGGTTTAAAATTAGGCACTGTCCTCGAATTTCTATGATATATATTCATCCTTGTACAGTACGCATGTTTGTTATAGGATGTATGAATGTAGGAAGTACACATGTAAGCACAATAAGTAAGGAAATCATTTATCTAAGCATGTAGTTTGAATATCAAAACTATCAACTGATTTTTTGAAAATGTATACACTGTATTACAATATTTTACATGCGTTGTTGGCAAGCGGCCAATAAAGGCAAATCCAAATAAAGCGTTTAATGTAGAATAAAAAATTACACTTGCGCATTTCTCATTTATACACTTCTAATCGTTCTTTAAATGTCTGTTTTTTTTTTTTTTTTTTTTTTTTTTTTTTTTTTGTAGTAATCTTCTGAAACATGGAAGTAAGTTAATGTATAGTTTCTAAAATAGATAAAATAGCTAGAACTTCGAAGAATAGATTGGTTCCATGTATTTCCCAGTGTTTAGTTTGTAATAAAATTAAATATCGTAATGAAGGAATGAAAATCGAAAAACTTAGTATTCTACTCTCTTCACCATCAAATTTATTTTAGTGTGAAAAGTACGTAATATTTTTAAACAAGTAAAACTTAAAGAACATTTTTTTCTTTGTTATGTTTTCTTTCTCCCCCCCCCCCTTTAGTAAGTGAACACAGTTCGTAACAGCCATCATGAATGGGGATGTTTATATAACACAAAGGTAATGGTTATGGCACTACACGATGAGATGTATAGGTGATTTTTAACAGAAATTCAAAAAATGATATAAGATCTGTTTATATATAAACAAGCAAAATTATTCTTGGGATAACTATATTTGTCGCCGACTGATTTCGCTATCTTAGGATAGGCCAAAAGCTTCTGATACATTTTAAATTTTAATATAAAATCATATGAGTGGTGTACGAAAGTTCGGTTTGTACTACAATGCTTCTTGCGGTAGGCTGTTTGGTTTAAGCAAATGGAAGAACTGCTTTCAAAATTTTCCCTCAGATGGCGTTACTTGTATCTATATTTTGTTTATTTGGCTTTTTTTTTACCCTATTAATTTCTTCTTGTGGGCGTATGAGAAAGACAAATAAGTGTATGATTTCCCCTGTGGCTGGCAATAAAATATTATGGCATGAAAAATGCATAATCCAGAGTTTCCCACAATCAGTGTTAGAAAACACGCAGATTGAATTTGATTACCGTTTGAATGCAATTCGATCTATAAATTACGTCCATGTGGGATCCGGAATTTTCGCCCCCAGCATCTCGCCCCCGGCATTTCGCCCCCAGCATTTCGCCCCCGGGAAATTTCGCTTACCGGAAATTTCGCCCCCGGGACATTTCGCCCCCGGAAATTTCGCCCCCGAGTGATGTAAAATATAAATGTAATTACAAATAAAAATATAAACTACATACTGTATTTCCCAAAATATTACCATGTTTTTATTAACTTCGATTCGTCTTTGTTTGTTTGTGCGTCCAGTACAAATCTTGCAATCGATTTTTAACTAACTTCCCGACTAGTTATACAAAAGCTCAGAACACGGTGACAATGCATTTTTTAAATACTTTTAGCTAACTGTTTCGGGTCCCTGCTGCCTTCGGCAGCGTTTATGATTCGACAAAAAATTATTTAACTAACTTCCCGACTAGCTAGACATTTGAAACTTTCAGAATTTTTCAGAACACGGTGACAATGTATTTTTTTAATACTTTTAGCCAACTGTTCCGTGTCCCTGCTGCCTTCGGTAGCGTTACCAGTACAATTCTTGCAATCGATTTTTAACTTATTTCCCGACTAGCTAGACATTTGAAACTTTAAGAAAAGCTCAGAACACAGTGACGATGCATTTTTTAAGTATTTTTAGCCAACAGTTTCAGTTCCCTGCTGCCTTTGGTAGCTTTTATATAATTCAACAGAAATTTTTTTTTTACTAACTTCTCGACTAGCTAGCCTTTTGAAACTTTTATAATAGCTCAAAAGATGATAACAATGCATTTTTTTTTTAAATACTTTTAGCCAATTGTTTCGGGTCCCCGCTGCCTTCAGTAGCATTTATATGAATCAACAATCGTATAATTTTCCGACATGAAGAAATTTGAAATTTTTATAAAAGCTCATAATACGATAACTATGAGTTTTTTAATACTTTTAACCAACTTTTTCGAGCTCCCGCTACCTTTGGTAGCGTTTATATGATTCAACACCATGTTACTTCCGGACCAGCTAGACATTTGAAAGTTTCAGAATAGCTCAGAGCACAGTGACAATGCATTTTTACGTTGCTTTTAGCCAAAAATTTCGGGTCCCCGCTGCCTTCGGTAGCGTTTATATGATTCAACAGAAAGTTTAAAAACGTATTATATAAAAAGTTCGTTCTTTTTATCTTGTAATAATTTCTTGTATAAAAATATGAAGTTTATACAATATTGATATATGTTTTGATTTTGGTCATAACAAGGGTTCACAAACAACATGGCGATAAAAATACGCGTGAAGGAATATTGAATATATTCATTCACGCTAAAAAAAATTTACTATTTCTCTTCTAAAATCGTTCATAAATTCTGGTCGTTTTCAACTTTCAATAAGCAAAATTACTCTGCTCCTCAATCCCATCCGTAGAGGTCAAAGATGTTATGTCATGTCTCGGACCACCTATAGGCGCGAGACCCAGACCGTCGCAAATTGCCTATTGCACAGCACTAGAACGCTGTAAAATCTTAACCAACCAACTCTGCTCCTCAAAGGGCTTAAGAACTGAGAATCGAAACTGAGGTTGTTTGCAAATATAGTACATTTTCAAAAGTAACTGTTAACTCTAATAGAGCATAGAAAATTTAATTATGGGTTCACATTTATTATTTTACACTATTTATTATTAATACAGCATATAATTAATTAAATTGCATTAAGCCAAAATAAATAATGCTCGCTTACTAAGTATGTTTTTGTTTGTTTTGTAATTCGTAAACAATTCGTCTTTTATCAATATCATTGTAGGCTTTTCTACGCGCTAAATATTCATAAATAAAATCCATTCGTTGACTAGAACATATTTCTGTCTTAAAGAATCAAATTCGAAACACTAAAATGTCGACAACTTTCGTAACAATAAAATTACGGGCTCTGTCTATGGGCTGAATATTCATTAAATAAAGTGCATTTGTCGACAAGAACTTGCTTATGTCTTTACATAGTATTACTATATACACGCAAAAATGTCTTTAACTTTCATAATAATATCAATATCTCTATCATTAGCTTCTTTTGAAATTTCTATGATGGTAGGTCATATTTAATGGCCAAAACCTTTGTATTCTTGGTCATTATGAATATAATTCTCCTATATATCTCCTAAAGGGAAAATTATATAAATTCCAAAAAAAAAAGAGGTGCACAACTAAATGTTGTAAGAAACCCGTATGCCAATTTACAACGTTCTACGTCGAACCGTTTAGAGCCTTTGTGATATGCGAGATACATTACAGGCTCTATCTACGCGCTAAATATTCATTAAAAAAATGCATTCATTGACAAGAACCTGCTTTTGTCTTTAAGCATAGCTTTCTACACGCAAAATGTTTTCAAGTTTCATCACAATATCATTACTGGCTCTATGATTAGCTTTTTTTGAAATCTCTATGATGGTAAGTCATAATGACCAAAATCTTTGTATTTTTGGTCATTATGAACATACTTTTCCTGAATATCTCCAAAACGGAAAATAATATAATGTCTATAATCGTATAAATCATATAAATAGAGATGCACAACTAGATGTTATAACAAATCTGTATACTAATTTTCAACGTTCTACGTCTAACAGTTTTTGAATTATGCGAGATACATACACCCCTCCCCCCCCACACACACACACACACGTACACTGACGTCACGAATATTCGTGTGAAGTCGTTAATGTCTCTGAAACGGGAACTCGTATTGAAACCAAAGTTGCAACTGTACAACTAGACATTATAACATATACGCATATAAATTTGAAACCTTCTACGATCATTCATTTTTGAGCTATACAGAATACAAAATCAATTTCGCACATCGGGACTACTAACTTCCTTATACTTTGTATAAGGAAGTAAAAATGGTAGACTCATTTTTTTATACACCAAAATCCGAAATCTAAAACTGACCTACTTAAGTAAGATGACTGTTAATTTTCCTCTTATTACCACGTAATACATGAGAAAGGTTATCTAAAATAGATTTATGTAATAATTTTCAAGAAAATAGTTAGATTCGTTTTTGAGATACAAACTTCTACCAAAACTTGGCAAACTCAATTATTGACCGGAAAATAATAATTACATACAGAAAGATGTTTAAAAAGGAGTTAATATAACGAGTTTGAAACAAAAAAATTCATGCAGTCGTTTTCAAAGAAACGCACTTATTGAGCTATTTTTACAGGACGCCTATAAATTTTCCTGAACTAACCAACTATATTATTTGAAAGGTAATCTAATAGAGTGTTTATATAGCAACTTTGAAGAAATTTGATAGAGCCGTTTTTGAGATACGGACTTACGGTCCCACTTCCGTTTTTCGCTGTCCCATTTCCGGTTTTTCAATTTCCCCCAAAATTTGGAAAAATTATCTGTATACCAGACCTGTCTCTATTCTGAAGTTCCGTAGTTCTATTTTTCTTAGCTTCGGTGATATGATACCCAGAAGATTCCGCACATACATACACACATATACATATACATATATATGCACACACTGACCAACTGTCAGAAACTACTTTTCTGGACTCAGGAGGCCTTAAAATGTATAAATCAGTTGAAAACTCGATATCGAATTTTCGGACCGCACCTTAGATTGTAGAAAACGAGGGGAAAAGGCTGAAAATTAATAGAAACAGGGGGGAAAATAAGTCAAAATTCCATTGAAAAAAGCATGGGATGAAAACAAAAAAAAAACTCACATTGTCAAGCGTGGAAAAAAAAAAAAAAAAAAGCTGACACCGGAAAGGATAAAAGGACAAAATTGACTGGAAAAATACATCGAAGAGCGGTAACGGGCTAGCTGAGGCGTTCAATATATCGTTGGGAATTAATACGACTCGCCTAGTATAAGTTCATTACTAGTATTTTAATTACCCTACAGTAATAGGGTAATGAAAATTTCTTGCTTCTGTAATCTTATTTCCTTATTTATCATTAATGATCAAATTGATTAATGGATAAAACAAAGTAAAATAATATTTGATAAATAAATAAAATTATTATGTGTGCACTAAAAATTTAATAGATAAATAAATAATATTACTGTACACTTAAACTTTCTTTTAATTAACAGCAATAAAAAAATTAATCGAACAATTTTTGCATTCGAAAACCTTATTTTAATCCATATGTTTTATATTGAAATTAAAAGGGAAAATAGTGTCAATTAAATAGAAATATATCGAGAATTACTACATCTACGTTTATATTTTTATTTGTCATTACATATATATTTTCCACAACTCGGGGGCGAGACGCTGGGGGCGAAATTTCCGAAATCCACTGTTCGGGGGGGGAATTTCCGGGGGCAAAATTTCCGGGGGCGAAATTTCCGGGGTGCGAGATTTCCCGGGGGCGAAATGCTGGGGGCGAAATGCCGGAGGCGAGATGCTGGGGGCGAAATTTCCGTAAACCCGTCCATGTTTAAACATTGCAGTGAGTTTTAACAAAACAAATCCTCAACTGTTTGCCTTGTATTTTCGATGTTTTTGTTGCCGTTTATAAGGTGCAGCGCCATGTATGTTATATACTTGAAATCAACATTTTTATTTTCTTAAAAAAGCTTTTCAGCGTAAGAAGCATTTTCCTTAGCAGCATTGATCCATCGTATTTTGCTCGGCCTTTCACCGATTCCTCAAAATTTGCTCGAGTAATAACAAGGATATATCATTTCGAATAGTATCTGAGATTAGTTTTTGATGAAGAAAAATTCACCGAAAAAAGATATGGGACGGATGACAAATCATGTGAAAACTCGATAGAAATCGTGTCTTTATAGAATCGCGTCTTATAATCGTGTTTTTATAATCATGTCGTCGAATCGTGTCTTTCCATCGAATTTTCATCGGAGCAGCTTCTAAAATTCATCGGGTTCCGATCATCGGATTCAACTATTCCCGATGAGACATTTTAGATGAACTCCCGATGAGATTCATCACTCTTGATGAGACTTCAAGTATCGGCCGTTCCCAAGGTCGATGAGAGGCCGTTCAATGGCCGATTAGATTTTGCTACTAGGGTTAGAACAAACCACTTTCTTATATAATTTACTTGATTTTATGAATTTATTTTAAAACTTAAAATGCGTCAGTAATTTTTAGCCCAACCTGCATAATTACTTTCAAAAGCCAAACTTTTCACTATTCGTTCACAAAGGATCAAAGAAATATACGTTTACAAATTTTTTAACTTACGGAACTGTCCAGTCCAAGTGTCAGAAGCATGAGAAAAAACATTACCGACCAAAAAGACGACCCTGGCATCGTCGCTAAGGCTTCGGGATAGACGACAAATACTAGTCCCGGACTTGTAGTAAAACATTATTAAAATACTGGACTCGAGAAAGAGAGAAAGGACTGGCTCATCCTAAGAAAAAATGTGAGAGGTTTTCTACCCGCTGCGTGACGTCAGCACGAGTACAGATAAGGAAAAGAGCTTTTTCAGTACGGGCGAACAATTTTCTTCTATTCTAATGAATTGAATGTTTGCCTCAACTAAAACTTCGTTATTGTTTTTCATTTTTTCTTTTCTATTTATATATATATAGATAGATATAGATATAATTTTCAATGAAAAAAATTCGGAAATATGAGTGATTAAAATAATTTTTTCGATAGTACTTAGCAATACATTTTATCAAACTTATTGTTATTGTTATATCTTTCTCTAGTCCTGGTTTAAACCTCGCTTCGGACACCCACTGCCTACTGCAGCTCTTTTTCCGACCACATTGCATCCGGTCTAAATTCTCACTACCTGCAGGAAGCTCTTTCCTGGGCATTTTAATTTGGGTGCTTATTGACGACAGGTGGATCGGCTATTATTTAAGAACTACGATTTTAAAGATGACTGTTCTCAGCATCTATTAAATACTTTAGTTTTTTAACCATGTATTTTACATCCCCGGCTATTTACGCTATATTACGATTTGGTTTCGACCAATATAATGAAATAAAATAAAAAGTAGATTTTCTTTTAAAAGGAATAAAATAAAAAAATAAAATAAAATAAATTTTAATCAGTCTCATCCTTTCTATTATATACTACAATATTTTTCCGATAAATACTATAAATAAATAAATAAATAAATAAATAAAATAAATAAAGATTTATTTTTTTAAAGGAATTAATTAAAAAAAAAAAAAAAAAAAAAAAAATGAAAAGTGAAAAGTTGTCACACTATAAAAGTTGTACATAAACATAACTGTTATAAATAAGTTTTTTAATTTAATATACTTAATTTTTCCTACAGCATTATCATTTTAATTTCAATAACCATAATTTCTTTAATATTGAAAATAGGAAAATACTTCAAATCAGGCGAATTACCGCCTTACCCTGAAGAACAACTTTTGTATTTAAACTTTTTCGATAACTTCAATTGCTTAAAAGTTACAAGTTAAAAAGTGATTTTTCGTCAATTGTGATGAAGCCGACTTTTTCTATGGCTTTAATTGCTTAAATTTATAATCTGATGCTTACGTCACGTACAAACGATAATAAAAAAAAATCACTGAAAATATAAAAAACCATGGAAACAGCTTTAATTAATCATTTAAAAATATATAATTAAAATAATACGTTAGTCTTGGTAAAAATATCGTATGTGGTGAATAGTTTAGAACGCCGGTTTACGCAAGAATTTGAAATTTACGATTGAAATTGAAAGTAATACGTTACAGCTTCCTTTGATTTTTTATCCTGTGGAAACAAGATATTGGTCTGTGAAGAGATATGAGGTTTTTGCGTGGGAAGAAAATATAATGGCGTCAAAGCTGCCATTTTCCATCGCCAAGCTCGTCAAATTTTGTCATCAAATAACGAATTTCGTCGCCAAGTCAAAAATTTCGTCTTCAACTATCAAATTTTGCCCCCAAATCACAAATTTCGCAAGTTTTGTCACCAAATTGTATATCTTTATGGCTTCTATTTGTTGAATGATTATGAACTTGGATTTTAAAAAATTGAATCATTTACTAACCAATAAATCTAGCCTAAAATTTTAAGTAGAATGAATAGTAGTAGTTGATAATTAAATTTCTTAAAAACAGAATAGCGACGTAAATAATGCAATGTGTGGGAACATAGCCACTCACACACACATTGAGTAAGTATGTAATACATATGTAATATTTCTTTACTTTTGTAACATTAACGTAAAGGAATCTACCTTTGCCTTTAAGCTTGCCGAAAAGGGATTTTTTTATTTGTAATGAATTCAAACTAATGGTTGAATGAAATAAAACTATCACGTTTATATATTACCAAATAGTTGAAATGGTACTTATGTACATTTTAGTAATTCCGTTTATTACATTTTATGAAGTAATTATTAAAAATCTACATAAAACTTTCTTTTTAAACGAAATATAATAAGTTTATACTTTGTATTGTATTATGATTTATTATATGATATGAACAAGTTATATTTTAAAATATGAAATGAAACTTTAGTTGTTAGATCTAAACAACTGCTTATTAAAAATTCGTATTCTGCATTGGTTATTCCATCTTCATATGAAATTACTACTTTAATGCACAATGGCATAGTGTTATACAGTGTTTTAATAAAAATAACAAAAATAATTTTTTCTAGTTTTTGAGGTGTTGTATATAAGCTGTAATTTTCGAATCCTCCACTCTCCCGCGCCCTTTTATGGACTAAACATTTTCAAGTGAATTGAGATTAGGACTATTTCCACGAAGTGTTGCCAATATTGCGGGACTTTTTTATTCAACAGTCACCAGTAATTTTGAAAAGTGATATTTAATGTACATAATTGACGATTAATTGTCTATAATGTAAATCAAACTTCACTTTTCAAAATTATTGGTGCCTATTAAATAAAAAAGTCGGAAAATCTGGCAACACTGTTTCCAAGTCTGATGAAGAAGAAATTCTACGATATTTTTTGTGGGATTTAACTTCAAGTTAAAAAAAGTTATGATTACTTACAGAATTGTAGGTGCTAATGGGAATAGGGAATGGATCGGTAATTTTAGCAATTTGAATCGAATAAAAGCGAAAGTCTGATATACCTTCAAAATAGCCGGTCAGGTGCCACTTTTAAAATGGCCGCGTTTTATTTCGAGTTAATTGATCCCTTGAGCACAAAAAATTGCCCGACTCCTTGAAAAGTAATGCACCTTGTATGGAGATTGTGTCACTGTTTTAAGAATGCAATTTTCAATAAATAGGTCATATTTATATCGTCCTGCTACTTTTTTAGTCAGCCCGAAATAAAATAAATTTGACTCACCAGAGAAAATCAGTTCAGCCCAATAATAAACTGATTTTTTTTTTTTTTTTTTTCTTTTTACACTTTTAATTTCGTTCAAATGAATAATACCAACAACAATAATAAATAAATAAATAAATAAAGATAAATAAAAAATTAAAAAAATTAAAATTTTCATGTAATTACTTTTTGAATAATTTTGGAAATATGATTACAATTAATAATGAGGTGTTAAGATAAAATACAAATAATTATAAGTCAAAAAAACTTTTTATATATGATGTTTTTAAATTTTCTGATGAATCATTAATAAAATACGCGAGGATAAAAAATAATATTTAAGCAATATTCAAGCACACGGACTCAGTTCAGTGAAATAATAATAATAGTGGGGGAAAAAAAAGGTTAGTTTTAAAAATAAAATATTACTCCTTTTAGAAAAACGTATATTAACCAGCCTCGTTGAACCAGATTAGCACTTATCAATGTGTATAAAATTTTTAAAGTGATAATGAGACCAATTTTTGAGAGATGCATAATTTAACTTTTTATAATTTTTTAACGTTCAGGGTGAATTAAATGTATTTATTTTTATGTCGAAAGAAAATGAACCCGTATTTTATTTATTTATTTATTTATTTATTTTATTTATTATTATTTTTTTTTTGGCAACAATTAAATTATAGCTAATATTTTAATGGCTATTTTATTGCTATTAAGAGCTTATTATTTTCATATTTTAATTAATTAAAAGAAAACTATTCGAAAATCCGACTTCCAAGTATTGTGTTGTCACCGGGGTCTGAGCTACTGTGAATGTTTCAAATGTCTAGCTAGTAGGGAAGTTAGTTAATAATCTATTTAAAAAAAACTTTTCAAACCCAAATTCTTATTATAGCGTATCATATAAATCTTTTCGAAGTTAGAATAAAATTTAATTTGCAAAACACAACAGATGGCAGCACCACACGATTGCCTATAAGTTTTGTGATTTCATTTTCTGATTAAGGGCCAATATCTGTAATTTAATTATTCGTTTGAGGCACCTTTTTATTATTATTTTAGTTTATTATTATTTTTTTATATTATAACTTAACATTTTACAGTTTTGGTTAATGTTTATGTGTTTTTCCTAATCATTTTTATTTTTTACTAGCAGCCTTCGGCGACCAGATGGTTCGCGATCCTTGAAAAATCCGACTTTACGAAACTCCCACTCGGTGACGACTGCGGCGCCTTTTTCCCGTTTCAGGTCTTACAACAGCTTATTGACATATAGTGAAAATAGCTTTATTGAAAAATTTAATCGCAGTAAATTCCCGTTCGGTAGCGCCTGCGGCGCCCTCTTCCAGTTTCAATATCTGAAACAGCCTGTTCTCTCACCGTGTTACGATCTTTCAAAATTCTGACTTTAGCAAAGTCCAAATCGGTGGCGCCTGCGGCGCCTTATCACCGTTGTAGAACTCACAACAGCTTCCACGCTCATACCACAAATAGATTTGAAATTTTTAACTGTAGCAAATTTTCGTTCTGTGCCGACTAAGGCGCCGCTTTACGTTTCGTGATTTGAAATAACATGTTCGCTCACTATATAAAGTACCTTGAAAATTCTTATCGTGGCAAATCCGAAACAGGTGGGGCCTACGGTCTCCCAATCTTCTCCCTATGAAAAATTTACTGATAATCAGAATTGGATATATTGAATTATTAAAATGTCAAAGCGCCCTCTGGCGGCAAATACTTCCAATATGTACTCCTCAATTTCAGTTTAAAAGACTTTTAAAATGATATTTTACCTATGAAATTATGTTAATTAGAAGCTGAGATACAAAGGTAATATAAGCATTGTTATAACAAAATTTGTGTCTGGTTTCTTTTGTGGTTTTTCTTTGAAACTTGCGTGTTAAAAATCCTTAATGCGAAATGTGAACGGAGTATCGGAATTCGAAAGCCTGCATCATAGTTAGAATTGGAGATATTGTAATAAAAGTGTTCTGGCTTTTTTGTGGTTTTCTCTGAAACTCTCGTACGGAATTTAACGACTTATACCAGTTTAAAAGTCCGTAATATTTCAAATGATGCGTTATAAGTAATTTAAGCATTATTAGAATTCCAGATATTGCATTATTAAAATATCAAAGCGCCCTCTGGCGACAGAGATTTGCAAGATATACTCATCAATTCTAATTCAAATAACTTTTTAAATGATATATTACTTATGAAGTTATGTTAATTAGAAGCTGAGATACAAAGCTAATATAAACATTTTTATAAAAAGGTTTGTGTCCGACTTATCCATGGTTTTCTCCGAAACTTGCATAATTCCGGGCTATATAACATTAAAAATCCTTAGTACGATATGTGAGCAGAAATTGGAATTCGAAACTCTGCAAAATATTAAAGAATAAGAGTGTTCTCGGTATTCCGTTATTTTCTTTGAAACTCCCGTTCCTTTTCTACATCTTTGCCCCTTCACTCTCCCCCCCCCCTTTCCGTCGCCAATAATAATTTTACACTCGAAAATATCCGCAATCTATTTACCTTGTCTTAAAATCTAAATATACCAATTTCAAACGCTATAACTCTTTCTCTTTTTTTATGCCCCTTCCCCCCTCTCTCAAGTCCTCCCTAATAATTCTACTATTTCAAAAATATTCACAATTGAATTATCGGGCATTAAATCCAAATGCTACGAAATTTCAACGGCATATCTCAATTTAAAGTACTGCAAAATATAAAAGAAAACTTAATATTTTTCGAATAAATATGTAATTTTTTTGTTTATTCATATATTTTCATGAAAATTGAACAGTAGCTTTATAATATTCTGTCTAAGCCGAATATTCATTTAGATGTAAGGTAAATGAAAATTTGAAAGGTTTGAAAATTGCATTTTTTCACCCCAGTATAAAACACGTGATATCTTAATTGATTACAGCCATTTCCTGTTTCATCGCAGACAGTCGTCTGCCTGTTGCCAATTCAATTTCATACTTTAGTTAATTTTAAAAAAATCTAATTGTCGTATCGATAAGCCGGTTGCACTCTTAGATTCGGAAAAATTTCCCATTTCATTTGGTACCAAATTCGTAACGATCGGACTAATATTTCTAATTTATTTTCTGCTTTTTCTGCTTTGAACTCCGTTAAAATATCTATTTTTATGCTATCGAGGTGAATTCTCAGTCATTGAGATCGCTTTTTGATTAGACATAGGTCTACATTTTAATTAATATATCCGGAACTAATTAAAATTTTTAAATTATGTTTTCAGGAGCCCCTCGGGAAGGCTTCGGAGCACCCGCATGTCAAAATTTGTACTTCTGGGTTCAGTAGGGAAGGGGCTGAACGTATAGATGCACAGACAGACAGACATCTTCTTTTATTATTATAGATTGTTAATTGTTTCATTGATATTTTGGTGAATACTCCGCCCAATAGAGGGCGCTTGTAGTCCACAAAAAACTCTTTCTTTGCTTCTAAAAAGAGATGTAAGAAAAAGGCTTCTTAAAAAAACTCTTCAAAAATTCTTAGAATACTGTGTAGTCAACGATATTTTTTTTTATCAATTGACATCATTTCTACTAATTGTCTGCAAAATTTAACACTCCGGACATTCAGGGTATCGAACGTGGGACCACCGTATTACTTACATGGCGCTCTTACGAACTGAGCCACGGAGAGACAAATTAAAAAGCTTGTATTTACCTTAAAATAGAGGCGCATTTTTTATTTGGTTGAGATTCACAAACATACGTAGTGAATGAGAGTAAGTACATAAGAATTTGGGGAAAATAGATTGCAAGATTTGTACCGGACAAACAAACAAACAAGAATCGAAGTTAATAAAAACGTGGTAAAATACAAGATTCATCACTACTGGAAATAAGAAATTGGTCAGCGGATGCTGAGATACAGCATTTGTAACATAGTAATTAAAATTACTGATTCATAACAGCGCCACCTATCGACTGACTTACACACAAATTGAAACTGGAGTAGTTAAACGCATTAGAATCTGAGATAGAGCCTTGGTCTTAAAATATGGTTATATAAGATTATTTTATTTCATTATAATAAAACGAGATATGCAATTTGCGAAGAGTATAATGTTCGGTAGAAGCTGGGATATAGCCTGTATTTAAATGATAGTATATGCAGAGTGGTAGCGCATTCTTCAGAAAGATATACCTTCAGAAAGATATACATATTATGAAACTGAGATATAACCATCCTGTGAGCAGGTGAAATTTAAGCATTTCACTGGAGCACAACAGCACCATCTGCTGGTCGATATAATCCAAAAATTTAAACTGTTCCAGACACAGACTAGAAAATTGGTGTTAATAAAAGTTTTAATTCTGGAATGTGAGGAATCGATTGTGATTGCTTTCGAAAGTGTTAAATTATTGGGGGTTGCAGATGGAGGAAAAATTTAAATTTTATAAATTAGTTTTGAAAAGTTCGTGATATAGGGTTTTTGAAAGTGAGGAGTCGATATTGTCTGAAGTGAGGAGTCGGACTGTTGTATATTTTTTCGAACAATGATTTTTAAAATTCGTGACAGATAGAATTTTTGTGGTTGAGGAATCCATTGTGTATAGTTAGAAAAATGTAAACTTGTTAGGGGGAAAATTCGTCCGATATGCTTTCAAAAGAGATATCATAGGCAGCATACTAGCATCACTTATCAGCAGTCATACTTTTTTTTTAATACACATAGAACTTATAGAAAAACCGCCTTTAAGATTTATTAGAATGACGAATCGATCGTGACGCGTTAATAGTAGATAAGGGGAAGTAAAATATTGCACAAATATAAATTAGAGCTAAAGTACAACGTCTAGAATAAACAGTGTGGAAAGCGGCAAATAAAATTGCACTAAAAAAATTAAGCCTGTCACCAGATGTCATTGTAATCATTGGAAGCTAGTGTCACGACATCAAAACCGACGCTTCCTATTGGTTAATTATATGCTTTGATCACGTAATTGATCAGACGAAACTGGGAAAAGCCAATCAGGTCTCCGATCTAAGCAAAAGCTTCGATCACAGTGACATCTGGGGAAGCTTAATTTTTGTAGCATTATTTTAACATCACGGTTATAGGCGATTTCCACACTGTTTATTCTAGACGCTGTAGCTAAAGTAAAGGCTTTGAAAATTCATGCTTTAAGTTTTTTTGGTGCGAGAAATTTATTGCGCATACTCTTAAAGGTGCAAAATTTTACAGGGAAGATGAAGAGGATAAAAAATTAAATAGAGCTACATCTTTGAAAAATTTTGTTCTAATGTTCATGATAGTGACGAATCGATTACGCATACTTTTGAAAGAGTAAAATTATTCCGGGGAGTGCAATGAAAGCACCTGGAGTTTGCTTTGCAGCGGTCAAAAATTTCAAAAGTCATTTGTGCGGTGAGCGAACAAGCTATTTCAGATCATGAAACGAGAAGTGGGCTTCGCAGGCGCTATCGAGCGGGAATTTGCTACAGAAAGAATTTTTAAAAGTATCTGCATGGTGAACGAGGAAGCAATTGTAGGTTATAACAGCACTTCTCTCACATTTCGTTATGCACTGAAGACAATACGCTAAGGGCTACCGAAACAGCTGTTTGCTTTCCTGTTATTTATTTTTGGCGTTCTATACGTTGTTATTTACCTTGTTTCGGTTTGATGAGTACGGAGATTTATTGCTTACCTCTGAGGCTGCTTATATCTCGAAAATCCACACCACAAGGGTTTACAAGTTTTTATTACAAGAACAGATACGCCTCTCCGGGATTCGAACCCGGGCCCAACTGTGTAGAAGTCAGGGACGTTAACCACTACACCGTCACGAGGAGAGAGTGGCGTCGTGCCGTGCCATTGAGCAGGAGTTTAATATAGTCAGATTTTTCAAGGATCGCAAACCAGTTAGTCGCCGAAGGCGGCTAATATTAATATATAATTCACGCTTACCCTTCTAATGTTAAATGTTGAAGAACTCTGTAAAAAAAAAAAAAATAGGAATTTCAAACACATAATTACTTTTTTCTCGTCTGAAAAAAAATATCATACCAAAGCTTGTTACTGCCATAAGTTACGGTAGTTATCGTAGTTAAGTTGTTATTTATTATTGCCATTGTTATTGTCCGTAACATTGTTGCGTGTTTTTGCAGTTTATGGTGTTTTCTTTCATTTTTTCCATCTTATATGCCTCGGTTACTTGTTTTCATGAAACTTTTTGAAGAACAAATGAATGATAAAACCTCTGTTTCTATTTAAAATGTTTTATTGATAGATTAAGATATATCTTAAGACAGTCAGCTGGTTTGTGACTGACATAGACTAGACAGTGGCGGCGCTAATAACTTGGAGGACCCTATCACAAAATGCTTGTGAACGTTTCTTCTTTTAAAAAATACATATAATGATAATAATGCCTGGTGCTTTTAACAGTTTACTTTCAGAACTTATAAAAAATACCTTTTATTTGCGAAAAACTTCATTTCCTTCCTTGCTTCTTTGTTGAATCTCGGCCTCGAGGTTCCGTTATCACCACCAGAAGAGCCTGCATGTGGATGTAGTAAAAAGAGTAGTTGTAACTTGTAACCATAGAATCATAGATTGATAATGGCTGGTTTTAGAACTTTTTTTCGGCATCAAAAATTTTTGCTCGATAACATTGGGATGATAGATCTATATCACGGAGTAATATTAATAGGAGTTGAAGGTCCAATGGGAGAAAGCTACGAAACTGTGATCTAAATTTTTGGTAAATATTGAGGGCGCCACTTGTCATTCCTCCCTACCTCGGCGCGGATATACTGTTGTTTTCAATAGAATTTTGCTGGAGTACATTTAAATTTTTTTATTTTAAGCAATTTAATTTCTTTGTAAGTTCTTAAAACTGCATAATTCAGATGTTTCAAATAAATGCTTCGTTCCTAGTTGTAAAACAGGCTATGATAGTGATAAGGAAAACAAAAAAAAGCCCTAGGAGAAAAATAAAGTCCGAGTTCGTGTTTTCTGCACCTAAAGTAAGTTTATTTTTTTTCTTTACAAAATTTCATCCATTCTCCTTCCTCCCAATTGTCTGTTTAGTTAGCTTCGGTTCATAAGAATCGTCATTTTTTATAAGCTTTCTTTCAAAGTAAAATTAGTATAAAATGGCTCTTAAAAAAAACATGTTGGTTAGAATACTCTATTTAATGAAATTTGCTTTCAATCGAAATTTTTTCAGCTTGATATTATTTTTAAAAAAATAATTAAAACGAGACATTTCCCCATTGAATAACATTGCGGAAGCTGGAGAGAAGGAAGGATTGCACGCTGGCGCCCTCTGTAAACATTATAAAACAACATCACAAAATTTCAGCGTTACCTTCTTCTCCTATTAAATATTACTCCGTGATCTATATATATTACTATATCTATGGTTGTAACAGTGATTAGACTAGTGATTTGCACACACCACGGATTAGGAGACTAGAATCTCCTAATCCGTGGCACACACACACAAGTTACTAAACAAACTCATTCCGTATTCTGTTATTTGTTGCCACTGCGCTAACTCATTTTTGAGGATTATTTACTACCTGCGTTTTCAACAAAAGTTTGAAGGAATTTTGCCTTTGTTTATTTTTAAGAACTTGGTAATTATTAATTTACCGATTTTGTTTTGTTTTAAAATTGAGGCACATTTTTTTTCAGACTTGTAGAAACTTACCATCTATCATTCTAATGTGTATTGTGTCTACAAAATATTAGATTTATATCACATTTTCATGTTTTCTGTGATTTTTTTAAATGTTTACAAACAATTCTACATGTAATTTAATTTCATAATCAATCGATCACTTGTGTTAAAATTAATTTTTGATAAAGTCAAATATAAAAATTAATTTCATTCGACTTCCAAAATATTTTTTGTTGTTATTATAATGTGTTTTATTAATGAATATAAATTGTGATGTTTATTTAAAAAAAAAAAAAAAAAATATTTCTAAAGTTTGGAAATTTTTGACTTCATTCTTTTAAAAATAGTTCCTTTATAAATTCTTTGACTAAAAGGAAAACTCATACCTTATAGTTTATTTAAGTTCAGCTTAAGATTTTTATTTTTTCAAACTTGACATATCTTTGTTATTTTCACTTTTATTCATTGCTGCCAATTTTTCCAATTTTGGCAGAAGTTTTCCGATTTTTAAGTTAAAATTCCAGCTCATGATATTAAATCAATTCATTCGATTTTTTAATAAGGCATGAATATCGTTTGTTACTTAAAAAAAAAAAAAAAAAAAAAAAAAACATTAACTATTGGAAATCAATCGCTTCATGAAAGCCTTCTGATTCCTAGTCTTTTTCCTTCCACAACATAAATGTTGATATTCATTTTAAACTTACTTTGTAAGATTCTAGAACGTATAAAGAAATATGATTATTCAGAATTACTCGCTGTCGCTCATATAATTATTTTTTACCACCTCCCCCTCTTTTTTTATTTCCAACTAGCGATTAGCAATTAAATGCTTTGCGACAGCCATTTGTTAGTCAATCCTTCATCACAAAAAGATGCCAGCTTTCATTTTAAACTATTTTTATTGGACTTAAAAACCTATAAAGAAGCAAAATTATTTCTCAATCATGTATCCCCTCCCCCTCTATCATTGATTCAAAGAAATCTGTATTAGTATTAAGACTGCGTAAATGTAGATTACATATGGAAATCTTATTTAAAATTTTCGTATCATAATAGTTGCTCCGATTTTTTAAGTCTCTTGCTCCTAAATTTTTAGTCATAAAGTTGGTAGCTCTGTATACTGTCCAGACCACTATGTTATTTCATGTTAACCAGTTTTCCATGTTGAGCCTTTTTGTGTTAAATGTATTCACTGTATGTTTATACAATACATATACAAATGTTCTCAACTTCGTATATTTAAATATTATATTACAGGAATGCATTACATTACAACGTTATATATAGGGATGAAACGGATATCCGGTAACTATCCGGTATCCGGCCTATCCGGCTGAGTTTTAAATATCCGGCGGGGTACCGGATATCAGCACACCGGATACGGATATCCGGCAATTTCAAGCCGGATATCCGAAGGAGAAAATTCAAGCTTAAACTCCCATCAGATGAAAATTTTGCGACAATTTTTTAACTTTTTTTAGATCAGTTGTAGCCTGTAAAGGATTTTTTTTTTTTTTTTTTTAAGTTAGCTTCTGCGAAAATCGATTTTGGACTCATTAGCAAACAAATTTAGGCGAAAGTAGCTTCAGGTCTAAGAAATATAGAAGCCCTATTTCAATTTTGTACAGAGTTAGCTAGGTTTTTTTCCAGAGTGATCTATAACATTCCCCCTAATCTTCCCTATAACAATAAAAAGAGCTGTTCATTGTTGTTCCTGAACAAATGACATTTATTCTCTGCAGTTGCAGTGTATATATAACTCTGTTTTCATGTCTTTTGCTAATATGTTGTTAGATTGTTTAGTAATATTGTTAGTCTTGGATGTTAAAGTTGTTAAATTGTTTCGAGAATGAGTCAAATAATGTGCATTTATTGACTAGAACCTGTTATTTACAATCCAGTTTTCCCATACACAATAAAGCTGTTGTTTTTGTGACCATATATTTATACTAGCAGAAACCTGGCATTACATGTGCCATCTATCTATTCGATTTGGATTTTTAAAAAACCCTCCAATTTATATAAATTTGCATTTTTAATGGAATATCTTACTAAAGCACCTGAATTTAGAATTCCCTTTTGCGTTGCATAGATATATCCCAAAAAATTAAAATTACTTCAAATAAAAGTACATATTTAAATTTTCAGGAAGTCTGTACTTTCACTTTCATATTGTTCATAAGAAAAAAAAAAAAAAAAAATCAGTTATTTAAAGTTTTTGATTTTGTACTGCAGAAAAACTTCACTTAAAGAATTTTAATAACTAATGTAAAATTTTCTTTCTTATCTGTACAGAATATAAAAATATAAAATAAGTAAAAAGTATAAATTCATTTTGAATTATTACTTTCTTCTATATAAAATTGAAGGAAGTATTGGATTCGAGAAAATTTTCAACTTCCAGTTTTCGGTGGATTTACGCATTTTGAGGGAACCAAAACACAATTTGACCATTTTTGGAAAATGTCTATCTGACAAAAATTTTGTGCAATTCAAGAGTTAATGCACAGAATTTCATATAAATTTACACATAGTTGCATCATTCCAAAAAAAAAGTGCCCATCAACTTTTGGTGCAAATCACTCAACAGATGGCGCTGCTGTACTGTGATTTCTCCCATTTAAAAGAAGACTATATCTCAGCTTATACTGTGTATAATTAAAAAAATCAACTAAGTGTGTCACAGGGAGGGCTATTTTATTATGAAACATGTTCATTCAGTTTCTGTACATAACGGCCAATAGGTGATGCTGCTATGCTGCAATTTTCCCGTGAATGGGGAAGTTATATCTCAGATTCATTCATGTATAATTGCTAAAAATTTAGTATGGGAAAGTGTCATTTTTATAAAACATCATGTTGATTCAATTTTGGTGCATATTGGTCGATAGGTGGCTATATTATGTTGCAATTTACTCTGTGAATTGGAAGGCTAAATCTCAACATCTATAAAATTTAAGAGATAAACAAGATAAAAATAATATGAGTATAAAAGCTGGCTTAATTTGGGTGTATATCGACCAACAGGTGGCGCAGCTGTTCCTCACCTTCTGTGATTCTCCTACATGGCTACATCTCAAAATTTTTTTATTAAAATTGCACTAAACTCAATATCTAAAATTTTTATTGTAAGCAGCTATGATTATGTTTCTTCTGCATGTTAAACAGCATGTAGCGTTGCTATATAGAGAGATATAGAAGAAAGTTTTGTAATGGTCATAACATACTAGTTTGAAGCTTTTAGTTTATTTATTTTTTTTCTTCTTTCTTTTATGTTTTCTTATAAATGTCTCAAAAGAAAGTATTGGATTCATAAAAATTTTCAACTTCTGGTTTTTGATGGATTTACACATTTTAAGAAGTCCAGAACCTGGTTTGACCAATTTAAAAAAAATGTCTCTGTGTGTGTGTGTGACAAAAATTCTGTTCAACTGTACATCCGGAACTACTGCGTACTACAATTACATATAAATTTATGTGTAGTTGCACCATGACATAAATCAGTGCCTACCAACTCTTGGTACAAATGGCTCAACAGGTGGTGCTGCCATACTGCGATTTCTGCAACTTAGAGGAAGGCTATATCTCAGAAACTAACGCACAGAATTTCATATAAATGTATATGTACATGTAACTTGGCATATATTAGTGCCTATCAAATTTTGGTGCCAATCGCTCTACAGGTGGTGCTGTTATACAGTGCTTTCTGCAATTTAGGAAAGGCTATATTTTAGGTTCTATTTCAAGTAACTACACAAAACTTCATGTTGAAAAGACATTATGAGAAATTATGCTGGTTCAGTTTGGGTGCATGTTGGCAGTAGGTGGCTCTGCAATACAGAAATTTCCCCCCAAAAGGGAAAGGCTATATCTCTTATTCTATTGTGTATAATTGCATAGAACTTGGTATGTGAGAGAACCAGCTATTGTTTGTGAAACACTATTGCGATTTCTTTTAGATGTATATCGGCCAACAGGTGGCAATACTGCCCTACAATTTACCCAATGAATAGGCTAAGTTAATCCCAACTTCTATGACGTATGTGCATGAAACTTGATATATAAGACAACCATTATGAAAGCAAATGTTGACCTTATTTATGTGTATATCAGCCGACAGGTGGAGCTTCCATTATGATTTTTCACAAGCATATATCTCAGCATCTGTTGATTAAAATTGCATAAACTCCTTTTGTAAAATATTTATTGTGACAAGCTATGGTTAAACTTTTATACGATTTAACCCGTAAGTGACGCTGTTATATAGAATTATGTAGGAGAAAGTTTTGTGATGACCACAACATATTAGTTTTCATGTGAAAATAACCCTTCAACTTTGATTATATTAGTAAAATATTTTATTTCATATTTTTAATAATAGTATTGTGAAAAATATGTAAATAATAAGTTTTAGTTTTATAATTCTGAACAAAACCTATCTTTTTGTGATAGTGCTTTTCACCAAAAATTGCAAGTGTAGGAATGAGTATGTTAGGCTTAAAATTTTATTCTTCATGGCAATATTGCACAAATAAATAGAATATTAAATAAATATGTTTAAATAAATTATATTTAAAATGTTTTTAAAAGAATAGTATATGAAATATGTTTATATTTTATTGTTTTAAAATGAAGAAAAAGAAAAGAAATATACAACACAACAAAAAACAAAACTAATGCCGGATATCGTATCCGGCAGGCAGAAGAACTCCGGATATCCGATATCTGGTATCCGGCAAATTCACTATCCGTTTCATCCCTAGTTATATAAATAAATATTATCATCAAGTCATCAGTAAATGTTGCCCAATTCCCGAACATGGATGATAATTTCATTGCCTAAAATGTCTAGCATATTTAGAAATTTTTTATTCATGAATTCATTAAAAAAGTTTAAAAATTGAAATTTCATGGTCTATGGAGTTGTGTTACCATTAATATATGTAGTCTTACCTGTTACATCTGTGTTTGCAGACACGTTGACCCTGCTAATAGTTATAATGTGAAAAATACTACGCCAGTTATCAGCCAGGGTGTCTCAATGGAAGAGCATGTGCATGTTAAGCGGAGGACCTGGGTTTGATTCCCAACTCTGGCATTTTTCACTTAGTTGCTTATGAAAAATCAATCTTTACACTCCGATCTACTTAAAATGTCTAGCTTTTTTTTTTTTTTTTTTTTTTTTAATATATATACACTAAGTGACAAAAAAAAAAAGCTGCACTGTAGAAAAAATGATATACCTTTTTTATTTGTAATAACTTTAAGGGTTGAAACAAATAAAACTGTCTTGTTTGCATAATAACAAAGGGATGAAATGATACCTATGTACATTTTCGATATAATAATTCGCTTTATTACACTCTACGAAGTACTTTATAAGACTTTCCTAATAAAACTGCATAAAACTTTCGTTTTAAACATAATGCAATAATCATACACTTTGTATTCTATTATGATTTATTATGTGAAATAAACAAGTTATATTTTAATATATGAAATAAAACTATTTATTTGTTAGATCTAAGCAGTTTTTTATTATTAAAAATATGTATTCTGTATTTGGTTAATTCCACCTTTATATGGAATTACTGTTTTAATGTACAATGGCATTGTATTATACAGTGTTTTAATATAAATCTCAGAAATTTCAATGTGCCAAATGTCACAAATAATTTTTCTAGTTCTAGCAGTGTTGTAGGCTGCAAATTTCGAATCCTCTTCCCTCTCCCCCCACCTTTTTATAGACAAAACATTTTCGAGTGGATCGCGATTAGGACTATTTCCATGTCTGGTAAAAAAGAAATTCTATTATATCCTTTGTGGGATTTAATTTAAAGTGAAAAAAGATATGATTACTTACAGAATTATAGGTTCTCATGGGAATGGATAGGAAATTTTGACAATTTGAAGTGAATGAACTTACCACAGACACCGCGTAGTAAGGTGCATTATCATCTTGAAATGCTGTTTGTGGAAATGCCCAAGATACCTCCAAAATAGTTGGTCACACACCACTTTTATAAAGATTGTGTTTTATTTCGAGTTGATTGATCCCTTGAGCATAAAAATTTGCCCGACTGTTTCAAAAGTTATGCACCTCCGTACCATAATGTACGGAGAATGTGTCACTGTTTTAAAAGTGTGATTTTCATTACGTCGGTCATATTTTTGTTGTCAGATCTGCTTATTTTCTTTAGTTTGAAATAAATTAAACTTGACTCATCAGAGAGAAACAGTTTAGCCCAATAATTAACTAATCATTTTTTAATTTTTTTAGCCATCTGAGGTCTTACTTTCCTAATTCTCTTCACTAAGAATGGAATTTTTTCAAATTTTCTGTCATTTAAACCTGCTTTGTTTAATAGTTGCTGCACTGTAGCTAAAGAAATTATGCTGCTAAACACTTTTTCTGAATCTCTTATGTTCTAAATGTAATACAAACCGATTTTATAAGCAATGGCTTTTTAACTTACGACCATCTCACTTGGATTAGTAATATGGCCGCCTAAAGCCAAATTTCCAGTTTAAACGGCCAAAAAATTTTATATCTTGCTAAAAACCATTTTACTAATATTTCGTTAACATTTAATTATTTTGCCATAGACATATTAAAATATTTTTTGATTTTCATTCAAAAATTAATACTTTTTGTGGCATCGTTAACTGCCTTATTCTTATATATCATTTTTGAAATAATTTCTAAAATTACAATTTTCCTGACAATTACATTTTGTTTTTAACACTGGACTGAATGCTAAAGTGTATGTGGACAACATAATAAAATCTGTTCAAAAATTTGCTTTTTAAACAATAAAATTGGCTGTTGTAGAAGGTGAAAAGGAAAATATCCAAGTGTGGCTTTTTTTTTTGTCGCTTAGTGTATAGTATGTGTTTATACTAAAAAGTAACTATTGAACTGAATATTGTTTGATCTTTACAAAATTTGGGAAAAAATTTGTTTGAAAATTAAATTAAAATTGAGCTCTGTTTCTCTCATCAAGGAAAAAAAAGATAATTATATTTTAAACATGCTCTTACATAATAATTGTTTGTTTACTTACTCTATCTACTGTTTAAAATCACTGTCTCTCTCTCATTCAATCACCATCTTTTCCTGTTTTACAGTAATAAAGCAAACACAAAGGAAGGGGAGGGGGTGAAAAATTTAGTTTAAAATTTTTAATGCACCGATGTCAATTTTTCTGCTGTTTGCAGAACATTTTACATATTTTTACAAAGTCTGCATTTCTGTACAGAGATAAAATCATCTGCTTTGTCGAAATCTTAAACAGCATCTTCATTTATATCAAGAATATGCAGGGTTGTTATTTTGTCCACTTTTTTGTCAAAAGTCCGGGACGCTGAACAAAAGTGGAAAAAACCTGGACAAAACTGGAAAAAAAAAACCACACGAAACTGGACAAAATAAAATCCACTAAACTGTACATGTTCAATGCATAAAATTATTCTGTTAAAACGATAAATTGTAATTTTAACTTTAAATTAGCAATTTTAGCAATAGAAATATTTTATTAAAAATTAATAATTTGATTAATGAAAAGTGTAATTTCATTTATATCACAATAATAATAATAAAAAAAAAATCATGAAGAAAATGCTAATTACATTAGTTATGCACAGTTTGTGGATGTAACAAAGTAAATCTGTTGTGGTGAACTGTTACATTATTATCATACTGGATATTAAGATTTTTAAAAAAAAGTTATTTAATGCTATATCTAAATCTTTAAAAACAAAAGAAATAGACATGGCTGTTTAGCCAGAAAACAATTTCATGCATAATGTTGAGTTATCTCCAGTATATAATGTTGACAGTTAAAAATGAAGAATAACTTAATCCCCCTCCCCCTCGAAAGAGACTATTTTCAATAAAGTTTTTCACAAACGGCGTGATTGATTAATACATAGACGATTATAATCTTAAAAATAGTTTAAGTTGTTTCTTTGTTATTTTGTACTTAATATGGAAATATTTTATTTAACATTTCTATACTAGGTTAGAAAAAAAAAAATCTCATAAATGTAGATAGAATGTTTTTATCAATTTATGTCCACAAGTCCTTTCAAAGCAAAGCTTTCATTTTTATATAACATTTTATGTGCAATACCAATATGTAATTTTTTTCTTATCCAAGAATTTAAAAAAACAAATTTACATACTTAATCATTTGATAATTTTATATTCTTATTTTAATTTTGTAAAAAATATATTACTTGGTAATAGAAATTCCAGATGAAAAATATACAAAATGAAATTTTACTTCCACATAGAAAAGTTATTTATTTTTCTCAAAAGTAATGTCTTTAATAATATAAATGTTATATATATGTATATGTATATATTTATAATCAATTTGATAAATAAACAGAAACTTTAAGAGACATAATAAAAATGTTGAGTGACTCCAGTCGAATTTCTGAACATTAAGTAATTCACTGTTTAAATAAAATAAAGTAAGAGAAGTCATTAAATAAACAAACGAGAAAATTATAATAAGTGTTTGATTATTTGCTACCAAATAGTATATTGTTTAATGGAACAGAATGTATCCAAATTCTTTTGTGTATCTCTATAAAAGAACTAATTGTGTTAGATTCACCAAAATGTATACAGTTTGTGTGACATATACTTATAACTTGTATATAAATTTAAAGCTCAATCAAATGAGGCATTCAGACACCATCACATTTTAAATAATTTCAGACAATAGGCTGTAATATTACAGAATTTTTCATTATTTCCCTGTAAAAAAAAAAAAAAAAAAAAAAAAAAAAAACTATAAATGCTAGATTCACCAAAATAAATTTGCACAATTCATTCGACAGTGACCGATAACATGTATATAAAGTGCCAGCTGAATTGAATAAGGAATTCAGATGCTATCACACTTTAAATTATTTGAGCCCATAGGCTATGATGATAAAGAATTTGTCTTTGTATCCTGGTTTAAAAAAAAAAAAAAAGAAACTTTGCCAGATTCTCTAAGATGTATACAGTTTGTGCTACGATAACCTGTAACATATGTACCAATTTTTAGCTCATTTGAACGAAGCATTTAGACAATATTGTGTTCACTCTACTCAGATATACATACATCATCATAAAATAGCAAAAAGGAACTCATGGAACCTCAAAACAAAACATGTAGATACACCAACATCACAAAGTCAAATTTTTGTCATGATTACAATACTTTCCTTACTTATGTATTTTCAGAAAGTAAAAAATTCCATGAAATATATGTGAACCATTCATTTCATCATGCTTAATAACAAATTTTTAAAAGGTATTTACAAGAGTATGAGAGAGAAGATGACAATGTAGTTGAAAGCAGTGGGGGGGGGGGGGGGGGAAGAAGGGAATTAAAATTGAAACTATAAACTCTCACTTTTGCATCCAATCCACCCTTAGAAAAGTAGATATATTTATTTATTAAATATTGATTTATTTTCATGTCTATATCAGTCATTCATATCTATTTTGAAATATTTAAATTGATTATATTCACATACACTGGGTTCAGGAATTTGTAAAAAGAAAAGAATGGTCGCCAACAAAAAATTCTGGTAACTTGTAAAAAAATTTCTCCACCATTTTCAATTTACTTGAATATAGAAATTAAGATTCTATGTATAAAAACTAATTATTTATTAGGCTTGAATGTTTTCTTTTTTTTGCATCAGGAAAATACCTGTTTAAATTTAACATCATGAAACTGGTTTTATTATTTTCATTAAACCAATACACCATTGGCATTGATACATCATTACACAGGTACAATGATTCACCACCATGTTGATAGCATGACCAAACAAGGAGCAACTCCCTAAAACGGTGTAATAATTTAATACCGAATTGTGAAACATGCACAGAGATGCGTAAATCCCCTAATTCAACACAGTATCTCAAAAAGTGGTGAGAGAAGCAGGAATCAAAACAGCGAAAGTCAGCCTACATCGAAAGTAGAATTGGAGCCCAATTCTAGGACCAATTTTTTCACCAAAATATATATTTAAAAAAAAGTTTCCTTAAAATTGAAAACATTGCTAGTTAAAAAATATTGGTCGCCAATGGTGACCAGCTGACCTTATTTCACGAGCACTGCACATATACACATATTGATAAAGAATTGTTTTATATATAGGGAAAGAATAAAGATAATTTTTTATTTAGTATTCACAGATAATTAATAGTGGACAAAACGGTATTTTGTCCGGGACGGTTTTAACCAAGTTTTTTCCAGTGGTTTTTTCCACTATGGAAAAAACCGAACAACCAGGGTTGGGTTTTTGACATGACAACGGTTTAAACCGTCAGAAACCTCTTCCGTCAAAAACCTGTATTGTCAAAATTCAAAATCTATAAATGAGCTAGAATCTGTTTAGAAATATGATTTAGTAATATTTACCATATACAAGTAAATATCTAAATATTATGCAGTTTACAAATTAACAAATCTGAAAATAATTTGTAGATAATTTATAAAAATTTAGATAAATATACTGGTTTATAACCTAAGAAATATATACAAAGTATGCATAGATATATTTTGTATGTTTATGTTTGTTTATATTAATATTTATGAAATTCTAAAATTCCAAAGTTACTCACGAATTTTCACATTAGCCATAAAAACACAGGAATACTGTTTTTTTTTTTTTTTTTCCCTTTAAGTAAAACATAATATATGTGGGCAGTAAATTAATATGAATTTGAAAATAATTGTATTTATAATCCTTATTTATTACACTAATCATTTAATAAATTTTTATCTATATTATTATTATTGATTGTATAAATATTTGTACCTGTTATAGCTTGGACTATTGGTGTTTTAGAGCAAGGCTGATTGACTACTCTAGTGTCTTAGGCCTAAAGGAGAGTGCTCTCCATGGGGATCTTTCTAAAGGGTCCTAGCCCGTATTTATACAAGTTTTGGAGAAAAAGAAAAAAACTTGGAATGGTTAGGCCGACGAGCGCACCCTGGGATCAAACCTGGCACCTCACGTCTTCCAGCTTTGAGCGTAGAACTGCTTGGCCGCTGGTGGGCCCTACAGCTTAGACTAATAAATTTAAAAAAAATCTATATGAATAAATATTAAATTTATTACAATTTATACATGTCCACAAAGCATTCATGTTTCTCTTGTCTCACGGTAATTATAAGAATTTCAGAAGCAATTCAAGCTTGTTTAACATTCAGAATTATTGCTTTTTCTTAAAAACTTGCAATATCAGCAGTCATTAAAAAAAAAAAAAAGTTATATTTTTCTATAAAATATTTAAATGCAAAATATTTGACTATGCATTTTTATTTTATCGGTTAAATACATAATACTAAAAGCACAATACTACAAAAATTGAAATATACAATGTTGTATTGCAAATAAAATGATTTGTCAATCAAAATGATTTATCAACGATTTATAAATCATAAATGTTTAGAAGCCTAAGGTTTTGTTTTTACATTAATCAAAATGTTATAATAATGTTTCTCCAAAAAACATTAATATGTTTACCTTTTAAAACATCTATATAATATTTCTCTAACGTGGACCACTTTCAATTATTTTTTGTTGGAACGATACAGTACATGAGGATAGAAAAATAATATTTATACATGGGTAATATTTAAGCACGCGGACATAGCTCAATGGGCTAATAAGAAAAAAGGACGACATTTGTCTGATGAGATTATTTTACGAAAAAATGTATTTTTAACAGTTGTTTCTTCAGAATCTTTGCAAGCGTCATTTTAAACCTAGCTCAATATTTTAAAGATATATGCAGAACTTTTGTGTCATAAATTGACTAAAAAACACAATCATAAAAAATATAATCAAAATAGGAATTATTTTATTTTATTTATTAAAAAAATAATAATAATAATGATAAAAAGTCATCGACAGCATGACGACAAAATTCTAAAAGGCGTCGTGGGAGTCATATATTAAAACTGTACTGCCTGTGGAAGTATGAAAATTGGGTCGTGAACCATGAATTTTATTTGGAAATCTTTCTCTGAACGATTTTGGTTTCACGATTGTACAATACTAATTTGGTTTTAATAATACAATATTAATTTGGTTTTAATAATAATTTGGCTTCTGGTAAATTAAAATTTTAATTAGGTGGTGAAATTGGTATAACATTTATTAGTTTCAAATTTTAAAGGTAAATAAGAAAAGAAATAAAGTGTGAATATTTCACATTGGTTTTCTAGTACTTACAGGGGTCTGTCCAGACTTTTCAGGCAGGGTCCTGTTTTTGTGAAATTGTGAAAAATTCTACACGTATTTTTATGAATTTAAATTTAGTGTGAAAGTAAAGTTCTTCCGAACTTTTTGGCTAGGGTCCTTTTTGTGAAATTGTGTAATTTTGCAAAATAAAATTATAATTAAGGTTTCAATTTAGAAAATGACAGTTCACTTTTATAGAACTAAACATACATATATGCATAGAAGAAGCCTTTTATAAATTAGAAATTGAATACCAACTTTGCGGGGAAATACAGCAAAACACGTCCGATTATTCAGGCAGCCTGTTTGTTCCAAGGAAGATTAGTTTTGAAAATGAAACAGATTTGTGGAGGGTCCTTTTTTCGAAGCAGGACACTTTGGTCCCGCCATTTTGGTCCTGCCGTTTTGGTCCCGAGACATTTTGGTCCCACCAATTTTTTGCAATTTTTTAAATATGTATCGTTTTTTTAATATGATAACATATTTATTGATACAGGAAAATTGAAGTGCTCTTAGAATATCTTTAATTAAGGAATATCTTACACACAAATATATAAATTTTCGACATTACTATTGCTGCCTAGCTATTGAGATTCGGAGAATTTTGTACTACTTTTTTTACGAAAATTTTATTTATTTATTTTATGCAATTGCGCTTTTTTTTTAAATTGATATTTTTTTCATTTGATTTCGATTTAACTTACTTCAATTGTAATTTGAATTTTAATTTACTACCAGTGACAACATTTTGTGATTTTAAAAGTATTGTTAACAATAACAACAGTAGATAAAGTTTGAATTATTTTAAAAATAATAAAATACAGAAAATTTTGTTTAAAAAAAGGGAAAAAGAAAGAAAAAAAACCTTATGATATTAAATATAATTTGCTTTTAGTGGCAGAATGCTATTTCTTTCAAAGAATTAATTATTAACCTGCTCCCATCATAGACTCTTCTTCATAAGCATAAGCTTGGGATCATTTATGAAGGTCTTGAATTTATATATGAATTTATTCATAAATATATATATGTGTGTGTGTGTGAGAGAGAGAGAGAGAGACGTTTTGTTCGATTTGATTGTGATTTAATTTTTTTCATTAATCTAAGAGGAATTTATTTCAAAATCTGTGTTATATTCATAATAATAATAATAAAATGCATGTTTGTTTGTCCGTGATACTTAATTACGTTAACCGTGTATATATGTGTATAAATTACTTTTCTTTCAATTACAATGGTTTTATTTAAAAAATGAAAAAAATGTAAGCAGTCCAATATTTAATTAACTGTGCGCATTGCAAGCATAAATGTTTAGAAAATGCTGATGTACAATTTTCTATCTTTTTAGTTTAATATTATATTTTAAAAAAATAAGTAAATAAATCTGTCTGATATGTCTCTATGACTAAAAGCAATGCCAATGCCCGCATTGAAATCTCTGTAGCACATTGAGATTTGTTTCGCACCTGTTTCTCCTACAGACAATAAAAAGGCATTTCACTGTTTTGTTTCAGCGCATTTGAAAAAAAAAAGGGGTTGGGAGGGGCTTTTAATGGACGTTTTCTTAAATAATATTGTAAGGGGTTATAATGGAATAAAAATGCTTTTCCAATTCTATGTGATATGTAACTATTTCCTGTGTTTGACAAATATATCCGGATTGACAGAGAAGAAAATGACTTAAGTTTAGCAGATCTGTACAAATTATTCCTGAGATCATTATTTAGGTTCCTCGCATCTTCTTTTATTATTAAACTCTAACATTTAGGAGATGCTTCGATAAAGCATTGATTTCCTACAAATTTTGTATTCGAGCACTCTAAATATGAATGTGATAATTAAGAGCCGCATTACAGTGTTTTATATTAAAAACCTTGTATTTTATTTAAACTAAAATTTTGCAGACTTAGATAAATTAACAATGCTTAGATCTGCGCTGATAACTAATACCTTTATCATTCAAAATTTGATCTGAAATAATAAATTTTCTGTTCCATGTGTCCTATAGTTACATCATTTTCAACAAAGGTTGTAGATATTCAACTCTCCAATTGAAAATATTCATCTAAGTTCTCTTTTGCCCGAAGTTCCCTCATGTACGAGTATTTGCTGTCCTTTTTCCTCTATCGTACAAAGAAAAAATCTAAATCTCAAAATTTTAGACATTTTTTCAGCTTTATTTGTTACTACAACTTTCCGTTGCAAAATAATAATAACAATAATAATAAAAATAATAATTTTTCTACCCCCCATGTTTCCAAGTCAAATGACAAAAATTCGAAATCTGAAGAATTTCGCTTTTTTTCTGTAATACTTTGATTATTCCTATCGGGACCAAAACGGCAGGACCAAAATTTCCACGGGACCAAAAGTGGCGGGACCAAAACGGCGGGACCAAAGTGTCCTGTACCCTCCTTTTTTAGGATTAAAAATTTTGTGAAGGGTCCTGTTCTAGGATAAATAATTTTGTGAAGGGTCCTGTTTTAGGATAAATAATTTTGTGAAGGGTCCTGTTTCAGGATAAATAATTCTGTGAAGGGTCCTTTTTTAAGATATAAAATTTTGTGAAAGGTCCTTTAACATACCCAGGTTTGCCTCTGAACAGACCCTTTACTTAAAATATCTTATTGAAAACAACTATATTTTTAAAGTATCACATAACTAAGTTTAACATATACTATATTAAGCATAGTTATAAATAAATTTCATAATAATATATAAAAGTATCACAGCATATTTTGAATGAACATAGAAATAATTATTCATAATAAAATTTTAAAAGCTTTAAGTTTCGCTTTTTATATTAATCAAAATGTTGTGACAATGTGTTTTTTAAAAGAAAATCAATCTATTTACTTTTCAAAAATCTTTATAAACTATATTTTATTAAACTAAGTTTTTATGTGACAATTAAATTATAAACATGGGTTTTTGACATTTTTGACAAGGAGGTTTTTGACATGACGGTTTTAACCATGGTTTAAACCGTCAAAAACTGTCACATGTCAAAAACCTGCCAACCCTGCGAACAACCCTGAGAATATGTATTTTATGATAAATTTTTTACATTCTAACTGCTTTTGGTGCATTAAAGCTAATGGGTGTTAATGTAAAATATTGATTATAATAATTATCTTTCTGTAGCTTTTTAATAATACCATGCCACTAACTATACAACTAAAAATACATTTGATTTATATATTGACTAATTGTTTAATTTATATGTTTTATTATTAGAGTATTAAGAATCCTTATTACATAATACATACTTGCCAACTTTTCCGGTTTTGTCGGAAGACTTCCGGTTTTTTAACGTATCTTCCGGTCTTCCGGACATATGATGAAATCTTCTGTTTTTAAAAAAGTCGCGGATATCGTTCGTTTTAAAAAGAAACTCCAAATGTTCTACGAAAACTCCTGATTCCCAATCTTTCTCCATCCATAACATAAATGTCAATATTCATTTCAAACTTGCTTTATGAAGTTCTAGAACGTGTAAAGAAATAGAATTGTTAAATATTTCTTGCCGATGTAATTATTTTTTGCCCCCCCCCCCCCTCTTTATTTATCTCCAACTAGTGATCAGCAATCAAATGTTCTGCAGAAGTCTTTTGTTTCCTAATCTTTATCCATCTGCAACATCTGCATCTGATAATATTAATTTTTTACTTCTTTCATTAGATTCTAGAAGTAGAGTTGAAAGAGTTTAATATTTCTTATTCTGTAATTATTTTTGTATTCCCCCCCAACCCCCACCTTCCCTGGATTGTGATCAGTGATCAATTCTAGAAACGATAAAGCAATGGAAGTGCTCAATATTTCTCATGTATGTAATTATTTTTAGATCTTTATTGCTGAATTTAATGAATCTGTTTATTTTTCCTCAATTAAATATTTGTATGTCATATTTATACCAAATGTGTAAACATGGGAAAATTAATAGCTTAAGTAAAATCCATCTATTGCACCTGTTCCTATTCTTATGTGTAAAATAATAGTGTATAAAATCTGCATTTTTGTAATTTCTTCTGCATAGCTTCTGCATTTATTGACCAAAAAAAAAAAAAAGATTGGCAGGTGCATTGATGTCAGTGAAATTATGTTAATCTGATTTAATTCCTCCAATGTTGTTGATTAAAAGAAAAAAAAAAATATAATAATAATTCTGGAATCCATTGGAATGAAATTCTGTGGATTCCAGCTAATTGTGGAATTTTGAGCAATGGAAAAGTTGATGCTCTGGCTAAAAAAAAGGAACTTTGATAGAGCAATGTATAAACTGTTCGCTTTCATTCCATTTGACTAAATTGTATATCAACCTGATCCATAGGAAAACTGTTAAACGGGATATGACTCAAGGTGCAGGTGACAAGAGATGGAAAATTCTGGGAGATGAAAAAATATTCCTTTTTATAAATAATATTCCTATAGAAAAAAATTCATGTAGGCATTCATTACCAGTATTTTTTATTCAACATAATATTTTCATAAAAAGAAATAATTTCATAGCAAATACAAATACAGTAATATGAGCCACTCAACTACAATAATGCATTGAAATAAAGAAATAAAATTTTACTCAGAGTTTATAAAAAATGAAATAAAAAGAATATGCAATTAAGAAAAAAAAAAAAAAAAAATTATCTATATATATGTAGAATCTTGGCTGGGCGTCTAGAGGTGGAGCAATGATGAGATGCGACTTAGATAACGACACATTTATTTGAAGACACGCAAAACACAAATTCCACATAAATATTATTATAACAGCAGAATCTCCATTATTAACCATCAACAGGTTCTTTGGCTTGATACACAGAACAAGCTCACTTCATCAGAATATGACAAAGTAACATTTAAGCACATACTCACACTTATAATTCACAATAGCACCTTCATGTACTATATCAAATATGTGAGATTGAGGTAATGAGCCCTCCATGGCTCTACACAACTACTAAGAGCATTCCAAGCTCTAATTAGAAGAAAATGACCACATCAGCCTTCGCGCTGACAGTCTCAACAGCTTTCCATGGTAGACAGATCCCAACTGACTACTCCGCTCGTCAGATCGTTCTCTGGGTATAACCGAGACAGCGCCATCTGTTGACTGGTAGAAGAAATGTGTCCCACATATATATATATTCTAAAAATTTTTTACTTAAGATTTAGTAAAAACAAATACCATTTGAAACAAGAAATTTGTTTCATACTTTGCCCATTAACAAAATTCATATTTTCATTACCACCTTAATACTTTCACTTATTTTTTTTACTTTTTGTTATGTTTTGTGGGTACAATTTATAAAATAGGCAGTGACAGCAGCCTCAAACTGTATTTAACTGATTATAGGTAGTCAAATTAAAAGGTTTTTAAAAATTTTTGAACCCTTCTGGATTTTTTATATACAGTATAGGACCCATTATCCAGAAACCACGGGACCAGAAGAATTCCGGATTTCGGAATTTTCTGGATTTTGGGTCCTTTCCCATTATTGCTTTCCCTTAATTATAAAACATAACTCAGTAATTGGCAGATACCAATTTACTTCTAGGAGCAACTACTTCACATACAGACAGACATTTAAAAAAATATTCGAATTATATTCTAGAGCTCTTAAAACATGCAAATAATTCAAAAACTGGAAGTCAGGATTTTTTGCAAATCTGATACTTTTTTCTATTAAATTTAGCAGGAAGAAAAAAATAATTATAATGCGCATATATATACAAACATGTACATACATTACTGCCACTTGCCATGATTGCTTATTTATCAATCCTGCTAAACATGAATACTGTCTCAATCATAAGAGCAGAAGGCTTAAAAAAAAAAAAAAAAAAAAAAAAAAAAAAAAGATTTTTCTTTAAAAATTTCCATTTTTTTTTTTTTTTTTTTTCTCTCTCTCTCAAGATCTTAATGAGAAGTTAAAAATCACTGGAAATCTATCCATAAAATAAATTAGATTTTTTTTTTTTTTTTTTTTTTATGTAACTTGCTGTGAATTCCAGGGTTTTCCTGGACCACAATCATCCCTCACCATATGAAAGAAAGAAATTCTGTTTTAATTTCTGAATTTTCATAATACTACCTAATAAAGCACACAATGATTCATTTTAGGGCGATTTTCTTTCTTTCTTTCTTTTCTGATTTTTGATATAAAATGTATTTTAATCATTAAAAAAAAAAAAAAAATCTGAAATTATTCTGGATTTCGGGTCTTCCGGATTTTGGAATTCCGGATAATGGGTCCTATACTGTACTACAATGTAAAAGATGCCATTATTTTTAAAATATCCTGCAAGTCAATGTTAAATGGTATGAATTGGTATAAGAGCTAAATAAGCAAGAAGATATATTCCTTTCTAAATATCAACAGGCAAAGGCCAACAAGCATATAGATATTAATTAACCCTGAGAGTCGTCGTGTCATTTTGTGTAACGCTAATGGTCGCACTTCAGTCTATTCCCCGCTGCCCGTAGTGTTGGGTAAAAGCTGAAAGAAAAGTGTGTCTATTTCACGCGAAGTTTTTTTACACAAAACACTGACCTGTCTGAAAAACTGAAAGAAGTGGGAAAAATGAATCTACTGGTCATGTTGCGGTCAAGGGTCAAATAGACCGATTTTAGAAGTAAATGTTATTAACTATTCCAAAAATAGTAGAAATGAATTCAAAACATACTATGTTAAAGACACCCATCCAAGGTCAGCTGCACAAAGTTTCCTCACATTATTTTTAAGTGATGATCCGTAGGATGAATTAATAAGTGATGGGCGGGGGAAACACCAATACACAACTACTAATGGGTTAATGAATTATACACTAACAAAATATTTACAATTCATTTCATACACCAGCAAAATGCATAATTAAGAAAATTAAGGTATCATTTATTTTTTTGTTTATTTAATGTCGCTTACTTTTAAATTTACATAAGAAATATTTTGAGAAAATATTTTTTTAAAGCTAGATAAACAATTTCTTTCCATTAAAGCCAATAACTTTGGTATTTAAAAAAAGTGATTTAAATCAATGATTTTTATCAAAAAATCAGTTGATTTAAATCGCTACAACTTTGATTCCACCGTATGTCAAACATTAAAAATAATTACTATTAGGTGCTGCTAATTACCAGCATTTAAAATTTTTTTCTTGTTTTTTTTTTTTTTTTTTTTTTTTCCCAGAATTAATTTCTTTTTCTTTTTTTCTGTAGGAATTAAAGTAATGATGGGACGAAAAGTAGATTTTGAATCAATTCATGCCCTAAATCATACAAAATGCATGCTGAGTGCTTTTCAGAATTTCCGACAAAATGAAACCATGCTTGATGTTACTTTGGTTTGTGATGGACAAAAGTTAAAAGCCCATAAACTGGTTCTTGCATCGTGCAGTGAATTTTTCAAGGAATTGTTCTCTGAGAACCCCTGTAAGCATCCTATTGTTATATTAAGACATTCTGATTTTGAAGATCTTAAAGCTTGCATAGATTTTATCTACAAAGGAGAATTGTCTGTACCCAAGGCACGATTGAAGTCAGCCCTAAAAATGGCGGAGGAACTTAATATAAGGGGACTTAAACCTAGTGGAACCAATAGAGAAAAGTACGAAAAACTCTACAATCAACTATGCGGGAAACCACCTAATCGAAAGAAAAGGAAAAGGAACCGCCATAACTCAAGAGAATCTAATGAAAGTAATTCCATTGAAATTTCAGACTCAGATCCGATGATTGATAAATCAGAGACGGATGATGTAACTTTCTCTGAATCACAAGCAATGGATGTTGAGTTGATTTCTGCATCAGAGAACTTTGCGGATGAGAAAGAAGTCAGACCACTTGTTTTACATATTGGGGATTCAACAAGTAATGAAGGATCAGTATCAAAAGTTGATGAGGATGAGGGAGATTCTAAAAAAGACAGTTGTGTTGAAAATGACTTATCAACTAGTGATATACCGATTGAAAGTGCATCTGTACCAAACAATACCCAAACAGAAAATTTTGTAAGTAATATTTTATTATATATTGATTAGTGAATGTTATTGACTTTTATTATTATTGTAAAATTGTATTATTCATCAAAATCTACTTTTTATATTTTTTAAAAGAAATATATTTATAATATATAATGTTTTTCATGGTAATTTGAAAAAAGGATGATACTTCACAATAATGAATTATCTTTTGTTGTAGACAAAGAGGAGCAGGGTTTAAATTAAAAATAGTTTTTTTTTTTTTTTTTTTTTTTAAACTAAAGGATATCCTATTTTGCTAAAGTGTCAACAAGAATTTATTAAAAACTAAATTATTTGAGCTTCAGTGTTCATGCTATCAGTTTAAAAATTCACAAAGAATTCACTTTTCATTTTCTATCTAAAAAATTATTGGATTTTTTTTTTTTTTTTTTCTATGCTTATAAATCTAATACATTTATATCAATTGATTTTTAATGTTACTATCTTTTTCAGAAAACTGTATCTGAAAACCTTGAATTGCGTTCTGAATTTGATGCTTCAGCTACTTACTCAGAAAATTCTAATCTAGAATCTGTACCTGACGACAGCCAAAAGAATTCTCAAGGTATGAAAATTTAATTATAAAGCCACAGTGCCCGTTCCCTCTTTTTTTTTTTTTTTTTTTTGTTTACTCCAAAATATTCTATTTTTTCCCTTGTTTTTTTAAACATGTCATATCTGCTCACCAAATTCTGTAAATAGTAAGATAACATAAACAAAACTTATTAAATACAACTTGAGAGTGTCATCATCAGAAAATTTTTCAGAAAAGGGCAAACTGAAAACTAAAGGTTTCGGTATATTTTAGAAATTTAGTTCAACTAAATGGTTGGTTGATTGCTTAATTCAAGCACTTAAACAAGTCTGTGTATAAGCACCAACTCTCCCCCTCCCCCCATGAAATCTAAACAAAAACAAAATTATACAACTTATTCCAAACCAACTCGAAAAACTTACTATCAAGTAGACTCGAACTCTACTTTGAGGATCTCCCTTGTGATATATTTTAAGTGGGATTTTTTAAAACATAGTGGCGTTGTAGCAATCTCACCCTCTAATGTGAACCCTGAATAATCAATTAAATAAAAATAAAAATACAGTAAAACCTCTCTAAGTTGGACACCTAGAAAAAGTGTTCCAAGAAAAAGTGTCAAACTTAGAAAGGTGTCCAACTTAAAGGGCTGCTTGCTGTTTTAGATTTCATTAAACTGTATCTATCCATGCCTTTTAACTTCTAATCACATTTAAGTATAATGCAATTAAGTATTCATGACTTATATGCAAAAAATAATTAATTTGCCAATTTAAAATTTAAACTGTTATGTTGTGGCCATTATAATACTTTCTTCTATAATTTTTTATATAACAGCGCCACCTACCAGTTAACATGAACGAAAATTTAATCAATATAGCTTCTCACAATAAAGATTTTGCATATGCATTTTGGTGTAATTTTATCCAATAGTAAAAGTAAGCACCACCTGTCTGCTGCTCTACACTCAAATAAAGCTAACATTCATTTTCATAACGGTCATCTCACATATGAAGTTTGGTGAATTTATTCACTCTAGAAATTAAGATATACAGGGTGAGAGGAAAGTTTTTGCACAATCAAAATATTTTATTACTTATAAAATATATATAAAGCAAATTAATAAATTATAAAGGTTATGTTGTCGAAAAAACCTAAACAGATGTGTTACATTTCAAAATGACCTCTGTTTGCCTTGATACATAAATTAATATGTTTGGGAAAATCATCAGTGATGTTAGCATCTGAGGAGTAATTGTATTCCACGCTCTCTTCAAATCTCGTTTTAAAGACTGAATTGAAGAATGTCTCTTCTTACAAGCTTTATCTTCAAGAATGGAACAGATTAAGTAGTCTAAGGGGTTTAAATCAGGAGAAATACTGGGCCAAATATCTTTTTCCCAACTGTTAGGAAAATTCTTTTCAACAAATTCCGGGTTTGATTTTGTTCCATGAGCTGGTGCCCAGACTTGTTGAAAGGTCCAGGAATTTCCTTTAAAATGCCTATTAGCCCATGCTTTTACTGGCTCCAAGACATCTTTTTGATAGTCCTTTGCTTCCATTTTTACGTTTTTATCCAAGAAAATCAGAGGAGTTTTACCAGAAGAATGAATTCCTGCCCAAACCATTAATGAGGCTAGATAGTGGGACCTGGACACATTGAAATTGTTTTTTGTCCCTTTAAGTAGTAGTACCCTATCATTTTGATGATTATGGCCACTTTCTATGGTGAATTTCTTTTTGTCACTGAAGAGAACTTGGTGGTGTCTTCCATTTGCGATCAAGCGTTTTATCACCTTGCATTGTTTGAGCTGGGTTGCTTTTATTTTGTCATTAAGAAAATGAGCTTTGCGTGATTGATAAGGGTGAAGATGTAGCTTGTTTTTAACAATGATTCTAACAGAATAAGTGCTAATTTTAAGATCCTTAGCGAGTTTTCTCAGAAAACATTGGTGATTTCTTCGAATTCTGTTTCTAATTTTATTCCTATTGACTGGTGTGTCAGCTGACCTCAGTCTACCACATTTAGGTCTGTCACAGAATGTACCTAAATGCTTATATCGGTAATGCATAAAAGCTTTTTCTTGGTACCGAAAGAAGTTTACTTATGCTTGCAACGCTTGATCCCTCTTTCCAAAGGCCAATTATTGCTGCTCTTTTATCTTTCGTAGACATATTTCTGTAAAAAAGAGATATTTTTGCAAATTTATAAAAATGTAAGGACAAGTAATAAATATCAACAAAAAATACACAAAATACATTTTTATAATGGGCTAAGCTTGACAAAGATTGTGCAAGAACTTTCCTCCCACCCTGTTGTAGTTTTCCAGTGAACGTGGAAAACTGCAGCATAGCAGCAACACCTGTCAGCGGATATGCATCCAAATTGAATCAGCATCATTTTTCACTATAGATTTCTCCCATATTAAGTTTAGTACAATTATACACTCAAATTAAACTTAGCAGGAAAAATAAAAGGGACAATGAAGAGGAACTCTACCAACCAAAATGTATTTTCTAACGCCTATTTAAAAACAGTCTTAAGTCAAAACATGCCTGTAGGCTCTCTGTGGAATATTTTCAAAAGAAAAAAGAAAGGACAATTCATGCAATTCAATAAAAAGAAAGACTCTTGCATTATGCACTAAATTACAGTAATTTGTGAATGTTTCAACTGAAGAAAAGAAATATTTTTTATAAGATAAGACAGCGGTGAATATATTGTGACAAGAAACATTGTTTTTTATATATTTACAGCTATTTCTACAAGGGATAAGTAAAATTAAAAAAAAAAAGAGTGAGAAAATGGAAGTTTTATTTCTTTTTATCCTGTCTCATCGGGTAAAAGTGTCCAGCTTAGGGCAGTATTTCAATGTCCAACTTTCAAGTTAAAGGGGTGTCCAACTTACAGAGGTTGGACATAATGTTAATCCTATGGATACATTCCGTTCCGAGAAAAAGTGTCCAACTTGACAGGTTTTTCACTGTGTTCATATTTTAGTTCTCCATCATGCTATTACAGTGAATTTAGGTATTCATGAAAATTTTTTATTACAGTTTTTACACATTTTGAGGTATGAGGAATCTGAAAATCACAAAATCATGTGATGTTCACCTCTAGGTTAGTCAGTCGAGTTTGTTCTTTAGTCTGCACAGACAATGTATGAAGAACAAATGATCATAATGAGGTTCGATCAGTTTTAATATATTACATCTTTTCTTATAGAACAAAATGTATGTATAAATTTAATGAATTATTTTGGTAAATTTTAAGGTTTTGTTTTTAGAAATGAATAATTTTCTTTCTATTTAAAGGGATAGTAGACATTATAAACCATTTTTTTTTTTTTTTTTTTTTTTTTTTTTTTTTTTTTGGAGGGGGGGGGGGGAATTATTGTATTAGATTGATAAAAGTTTGCATACAAACAATATTAAGTAGATTTAAATTTGTCAAAAAGTATTTAAATAAAAAGAAAATATAATTAAAAATTTTAAAATGTGCTGTACTAATTTCATTTCACCACTCGAACATAAAAATATTTTTTAAAAGGTAACTTATTGATGAATCCATAGAGTAACATGCAGATATGTATGCTATAATATAATTTAAAATTGAGTGAAACTTTTTTTTCAATCAATTTGAACAATCTTTTAAAATTTCTCAAAAAATAAAATTTTGAAGATTTTTATTTATTTAAATATTTTTTGAAAATTTTTAATGTCTTTAATTTTGTTGTATTTCAATGCATCAAATTTTCATAACCCCAGTGGCAGAAAGTTTTGTAGCTGTCTGCGACAGACTTTTAAAATTTCATAATCTGTCTGAGAAATTTGCGTGTAGATCAGGGGTGAAAATGGCTTACACTCAAAAAGCCTGAAAGTTGATAGCAGCAATCTTTGGAAGGGGGGGGGGGGGGAGAGCCTAACAACAGTGGTGATCTCGTGCAACAAAACACAAATACAATTTTACTACAGAGCAATATTTTATAAACAATTATAAAATAATAAGTTGAACTCATTCAATTAAATATCTAATAGCAATGTTTACACAACACAATGTAAATAATTATAAATAATAAAAGTATTAGTTTTAGTTTTGATACAGAAATTTTTATAAGTGAATTTTTAGTGGAGGAGAAGTTTTAAATGAAATTAGCACTTTTTTACGTTCCCATAGAATCTCAGTAACATTCAACAGGAGAAAAGAATACACGCATAATGCTGCCTATCAAGGGAGATCTAGGCTTCCTAGGTCACTGTTGTTAAGCACTGTTTTGTGTGTTCCTACCAAGGCACCTATAGGGGGGCTCTAGAGTTCCTACCAAAGAGCATCTGAAACGTCGTACATCGGTAGTGCATTGTCGCGGGCAAAAAATGCCCGTAAATTGCAGACAATTTTTTATGACAGCAGACAAAGACTGTCTGAAAGTTGCAGACTAATTTTTCTATTAGTGCAGACAAAACCTGTCTGCAAGCCGTTTTTCTGTGTCTGTGACTGTGTCGCAGTGTTTCTGCCACTGGGTTCATAACTCTAAGACAGTAATTTACAAAAATAATTATAACACAGTGGCTAGCAATCTGGAAAACCTGGATATTAGGGAAAAGAGAATTTTTCTGTACTGAAGATATCAGGGAATTTTGATTAAATCTAGAAAAAAAATCATAAAAGTTCAGTTACATTAGAAAATTCTAGACAAAAGATGTCAATTTATAAAATATTCTGCCAAAATAGACCTGGGAAAAATTAAAAAAAAAAAAAAAAAATTCATAAAGATCAAATTCTAGCCAAAGCCATTGTGTATAATATCCACCATCCTTTTAAAAGGAAGATAAAACTATTTTAATTAAAAATGGATTAAAGTCATAAACATTTGTATTCATAGATCAAAGCGTGGAATGTTTGCCTGCTTCTGAAGATTTAAAAGAACATTCTCTTGGTTTATCCCAAAAGTCTTTAGAAACACAACAAAGTGAAGAAGCCAAACCACCAGATGGAGGAAAACGTAAGAATTTAAATATCTATTTTTAGTTATTTGAATTTTTTTAAATTACATTACAAAAATGTTGGAGGAAGGATTATTAATATAATCAAAAATGTTACCTTACTTAAATCCTTACTAAGTCCGAGCTCTATTATATATTTCGGCTACCTAACGGTGCCATCATCAGAAACACTTGGTAAAAATGATTTGAAGGTGCTAAATTTGGACGGCTTGTTTATCTATTGTAGTTTCTTCTTCGATTTCTTCACTCCTTGTTTTCTTTATATAGCTGTTGCCACTCGGGAGGAATTATGCTATGTTCGATATCATTGACAGTATTATTATTGGTTAGTATTTCGATAGCTTCTCTTTTGAGAGCATAATGGTGAGAGTTGTATGGGGCTATTTTATGAAAATTAATGGAATCAATGTTAATTGGGTTAGTATTGTTAGTCCTTGAGAAAGCTGTGGAATGTCTATTGTATTTTAAGTCGGTTATATGTTCTGAAATACGGTCTTTTATTTTCCTTTTAGTCATTCCTATGTATGAGGCTTTATTTTTATTTTTATTTTGGTATTGGAAATCGATTTTATAAATGCCGGCTGTGTGTTTAAAATCTATGGAATCTTTTTCATTGCGAATTCGCTGGTAGATATTTTTGTTCGGTTTTATTGGAATGTTTATATTGTGTTTGGCGGCTTCATTTTTAATTTTTATGGCGGCTCCTTTGCAGTATCGGATCGCGGGGGTGAACTGTTGTTTAGATTTTTGAGCATTCGAAATACTGTTAAGAGCTTTTATACGTTTTTTATAAAATTTATCAACTATGGAGGGATTATAATTGGCTTTCTTGGCGATATCTTTTATTATTTTTATTTCGGAGTTTAGATATTTTTTATTAGAGCATATGAGTATAGCGCGGTTAACGTAGGATCGAATAGCGGCATATTTGTAAGTGAGGGGTGTGTGACATTTATTATTTATGATTTCGTTGTTACTAGTAGGTTTTCGGAAAATGGTGGTGTCAATGGAATTATTTTTGTTTTTGATAATGGTGACGTCAAGGAAATTTAAGGAATGGTTAATTTCTATTTCATCTGTTAATTTGATGTTCGGATCGGTGTCATTAAGTTTTTCATTATATTTTTTTATTATATTTTTTATTTTTTATTATATTTTTTTTATATTATATTTTTTAAATTAGTTTATGAGTGTTTGTTTTTCTTTATATAATTTCTTTTTCAAATTGAATATTTTAATAGAAATGTGAAGTAAAAAAGCATTTTAGAATGATATATAATTCATTAAAATGCATAAAACTGCACTGTTAAATATTAAAAGTTAAAACCTTTAAAAAAATTCTTGCATAGTATTTTCAGCTATATGTAGTGGCCTTCATCAATTAACCCCTTTCGCTCCAGGCTAGCTGTAGTGTAAATATGTGAAATACCATATTATAATTTTGAAATAATGCAATACATAACGAAGTAACAATGTGCATTTTGTTGTGAAGTAGCATACTTGCCAACTTTTCCGGTTTTCCCGGAAGACTTCCGGTTTTTTAACGTATCTTCCGGTCTTCCGGACAGATGATGAAATCTTCCGTTTTTAAAAAAACCGTGGATATCGTTCGTTTTAAAAAGAAACCCAAATGTTCTACAAAAACTCCTGATTCCCAATCTTTTTCCATCCATAACATAAATGTCAATATTCATTTCAAACTTGCTTTATGAGATTCTAGAGCATTTAATGAAATAGAATTGTTAAATATTTCTTGCGGATGTAATTATTTTTTGCCCCCCCCCCCTTTATTTATCTACAATTAGTGATCAGTAATCAAATGTTCTGCAGAAGTCTTTTCCTTCCTAATCTTTATCCATCTGCAACATAAATAATAGTATTAATTTTAAAGTTATTACATTAGATTCTAGAAGTAGAGTTGAAAGAGTTTAAATATTTCTTACTCTGTAGTTATTTTTGTATTTCCCCCCCCCCCCATCCTTTCCCCGGATTGTGATCAATTCTAGAAACAATAAAGCAATGGAAGTGCTCAATATTTCTCACATATGTAATTATTTTTAGATCTTTATTGCTGAATTTAATGAATCAGCTTACTTTTCCTCAATTAAATTAAATATTTGTATCATATTTATACCAAATGTGTAAACATGGGAAAAAAATGAAGAATAATTTTTTCAGGTAGGAAAATTTTTACCAAATCAATTTAAGAATATTAATACTGAGTTGGTTTTATGCACGTTTGAAACTGATAATTAGCTACTGCTACTATTTCTTATATGTATGATTAATGTACATACACAAAAATCATATATATTTATTTAAAAAATTAGTTATACTTTAACTTAACCAAGTTTTTTTTGTCTGTTGTTAAATAAATTTCTTACAGATTCTGTTTTGTAGATATTTATATGTTGAAGAGGAATAACTTCATTTAAAACTTTTATATATTTAGTATAATCAATCTATAGTAAAACGTTTTTATAGATTGCTTCTGGATATTAAAATTGTAAAACTGTATTGTTTAATACGTCAAAGAGAAAAAAAAAAATCTTCCCTTTTTTTATGAAATCTTCTTGTTTTTCAACAAAAATCTTCCCTTTTTTTATTAAAATTGGTTGGCAAGTATGAAGTAGATATATTTAATTAATGAAGGTAGTAAATGTGAATACATATCAAAGTATTTCAATTATATATAGCAATGACGTAGTATATTTCAGTGTTATTTGTGCTTGGCAGTGAAATGTTCAATGGTACAAAACGCTGGATTTCCTGGACAATCTATGCACATTTTCCTGCTATCCTTACGAATTTTATTTTCGGCAGTTTCAAACACCGACAAAACACACAAAATCGAGGAGCGAAAATTACACACAACCGCAGCCACAAGAAATCACAAAACAACTGGCGTAGCCAAAACTAATAGGTCACCGAGACTACTAAAGCCATCTAGTTGTCAGTAATGAAAATACAATTTCAAAATACCATATAACAAATAAAATAACTCTCTCTGATACCACTACAACATTGGGCTTATTGTATAGTATACTTTCTTTGGACGTATGCACGTATGTCCATGGTATTAATGGCCATTAACACTAGGACATACGCACGTACGTCCCTGGAGAAGAAGGGGTTAAGATGAAACTGAAGTGAGCTTCTGTGCCATGCAGCAAGAATGCGATCTTTCATATAAATAATACCCACCACTTTTACACATTAAAGTGTGAAGTTATTAAGGTTTTGGTAATGATATTGAGCCAACAGATATTGATGCAAGGTTTGCTGCAGGGAGAGCACATATAATCAGAAACTCTCTCCAGTTCATTCCTAACTGATGAAGGTGAAGGACCACACAGCATGTAACTGAAAATGATATGCAAGTAAATGTTTATATTATCTTCTTAATTTTTCAAAATAACTTGTAAGGCTGTACATCAGTCAGATTCCCTCTTTCTTTCTTCCCATGGTATCTAATGGGATTTTTGTTGCTTCGTTTTATAAGAATATCTCATTCAAAAATGAAGTTTTTTCAACTCTGTTTTTTGAATATTACTCTTTGAATAGGTCGCCTTTTAGCTTAATGAGCAGTTTTTTGAAAAAATAAGTTTACATATTTTGTTAAAAGATCTAAACTTAGTGTCCTAAATTTGCTTAACCCCTTGAACTGCAATTTATTTTCAGTCAGCACTGCTCATGCAGACAATTTAATTTTCGTAGTTTTAAGAGGAGGGGAGGGATCGATATAGAGATTTACGGTTTTGTTGCTCAAATAATTTGTTATTATTAAAAATAATATTTGTTTCACACATTTATATGAATGTTTATTGTTATATATACATATAAGAACATAATTAGTGTCGGGAAATTCAGACGAGCTGGACTCGTCATTTCAGTTCAAGGGGTTAATGAAACAAAATATTTTATTTTATTTTTTCAAAAAATTACTCACTAAACTAAGACTACCTATTCAAAGAGTAATATTCAAAATTGTTTTTTAATTATTAAAAAAAAAATGTAAAAGTTGTCTTCATTCACTTCACACATCTATATTTTAAAATAATATCACAGTATAAATTATTTTCTTAATTAAAAATGCTTCTAGCACCTGAAATGGAAGTTTGACAAAGGATTATCCTTTTTCTCTCATTTTGGCTAAAGAGATGGGGATTCTTTATTTTCTTTTAACAAAATTTAATGCTATTGTCAGTTCTTTTTTATTTTTAATTTTCTAATTAAATTACGTTTAATTTTATTTTATTTCTATCAAAAACTCCACTAGTTTACCTTTTATTTCTATGCTAGCGGCCTTCGGCGAACAGCTGGTTCGCGATCCCTGAAATATCCGACTTTACGAAACTCCCGCTCGGTGGCGCCTGCGGCGCCTTTTTCCCGTTTCAGGTCTAATAACAGCTTATTGATATATCGTGAAAATAGCTTATTGAAATCGCAGTAAATTCCCGTGCGGTAGCGCCTTCGGTGCCCTCTTCCCTTTTCAATATCTGAAACAGCCAGTTCGCTCACCATGTTATGATCTTTCAAATTTCTGACTTCAGCTAAGTCCCGCTCGGTGGCGCCTCCGGCGCCTTATTCCCGCTTTAGAACATGTATTACTTATGAAATTATTTTGATTAGTAGCTGAGATACAAAAGAAAACCTAATCAGGACACCTTAAAACGTGTAAATCAGGTGAAATCTCGAATTCCACTTTCGATAATATAAAAATGAAATTATATTCATTAGAAGCTGAAATATAAAGATAATACAAACATTTTTTTTAAAGATTTGTGTCTGACTTATCTGTGGCTTTCTCCAAAACTTGCTTAATTCCGGGCTATATACCGTTAAAAATTATTAGTACGAAATGTGAGCGAAAATCTGAATTTGAAACTGTAAAATATAAAAGAATAAAAATTTTCTGGTTTTTCCGTAGTTTTCTCCGAAAGTTTCATACAGAATTTGAACGGCTTATATCATTTTAATAGCCTGCAATAAAAATACTTTAAAATATCTTTTGAATGATGTATTATGTATTACAATAATGAATATCTTTGATATATTTTAGACTCAAAATGGTGCTAATCTATCAAGGGCGATTAACGATTTCTATTGAAATCCGTCTAAAATTTAAGAATTCCAAAACTGCTTTTTTACAACCGAATTCATAAAAAAAAGGAAAAAAAAATCAATATTATTCTGTTAAAAGTAACTTTTGGTGTCATTAACAGATGAAACAAAAATGAATTTAAATAAATATAATATGTCTATTTATTTTATTTTTAAAGCTATACTTTAGATTTTTTAACTGCAAACAGGTGAGCCATAATGACGGGCAATTTCGAAGTTCTGCTTTTGATCAATTTTAAATTGAAAAAATTCAAAAACTGCTTTTTTTATTTCCAGTACTTTGTCATGTGGTCGAAAAAAGAAAAGCAATTTTTCCCGACCGGAAGAATAGTCTAGCCCATAGACCTTATATATATAGACTACGCCACCAATAGGACTTCCCATTATAGGAAATGTCTTCAACATGAGGGTGTAATCTGAAACCTTCATCCTTTGCAGTCAGTACCGTATGTCACGTGACATGGAGTTGAGGGCGATTCTACCATAAGAAAGCACTTATTTTTGTAAGAATTCAAACAAAAAATTCTCCCCTTCAGAATGGTTTCTCACAAAAGAATTTTTTTTATAATTAATCTATGAAATTTTAGCTTTCCAACGATGCGTAAATCTAAAGGCTTAAATAAAAAGTATGTGTACAATACAGAAATTAAAAAACTCTGAACTACTTTCTTTCCTATGGAAAAATCACATAATCATTTTCGTCTCTCCCTCCTGGTCTACATCACGTGATAATTTCGCTGGGTTAGCTACTTCATGTCGCAGACAGATAATGAGGAGGGATGCGTGGTCTATTATATAAGGTCTATGGTCTAGCCAGCATGTCTAGCATCTGGTGCTGAAGAATCTTTGATAAATGAAATAATTAAATGTTCTGCCTGTTGCCAACTAAATTTCATACTTTAGTTAATTTTAAATAATCTAATTGCTGTAGAGATAAGCCACTTCCACTCCCAGATTCGGAAAAAAATCCCCTTTCATTTGGTGCCAAATTTGTAACGATCAAACTAATATTTCTAATTTATTTTCCACTTTTTCTGATTTTAACTCCATTAAAATATCTATTTTTATGCAATCGCGGTGAATTCTGAGTAATTGTGATCGCTTTTTACATTTTAATTAATATCTCCGAAACTAATTAAAATTTTTAAATTCTGTTTTCACTATCAACTCGGAAAGGCTTCTGAGCACCCGTATGTCAAATTTTATACTTCTGCGTTCAGTAGGGGCTGAACGTATAGATGCACAGACAGACAGACAAACATCTTCTTTTATTATTATAGATGTCGGGTTATTTAAAAAAATAAAAAGAATAAAAATTCTCAAAACTTTTAACTTTCTCTTATTTTTAAGCATTATTTTTAGAATCTAAATATTACAGCTTGATTTGAAACTTTTAAAATAATGTTTAAGTTACATGAATCTTGTAACATAAATGCATAAACTAATTTAATAAGTGGCACAATAATAAAGAAACATGAAGAGCCTATTTTTTTTTTTTTTTTTTTTTGTTAAATTCTACAGTGCTGTTATATTTTTTTAAGTTACTTATACAGTCGAACCTCGTTAACGTGAATCTCAAGGGGAATTAAAAATTTGTTCCTGTTATCAGTAGTTCATGCTATCATTAATTCAGAAACTAATTTTTATTTTGATAGGTATTGTGGAAACAAGGTTCGACTGTATTAACTTCCTTATTATAGTTTCATAACTATTAAAAGCATCACGTATTGTATTTTTAAAATTTCATTTTGTATTTAACTTTATGATATAAATATAATTTTTAACTTTCTACAGTAACTGTTTAATGTAATTAATCTATACTAGCAAACCCGTGCGAATTTTTCGCACTTTATTTATTGTTAGTTATCTTTAAAATTTGAAATTCTTAAATATTATACCAATTTCATCACCTAATTCAAATTTAATTTACCAGAAGCCAAATTATTATTAGAATAAAATTAATACTGTGCAATGGTGAAATCAAAATCATTCGAAGAAAGGTTTCAAAATAAAATTCATGGTTGATGACCCAGTTTCTTACTTCCACTCTTCCACATGCAATACAATTTATTGTTGGACCCCCCCACGATGCCTTTTAAATTTTTGTCACCATGTTGGCGATGACTTTTTATTTAATTATTTTGTATGATTTTTTGTTTTTAAAAACTAATTCTTATTTTGATTATACTTTTTGGATTTTCGTGGTGATTTACGTGGATTTTCGAATAAAATTCTAGCAACAATAGTTCAAAGATAAAAAAAAAAAAAAAAAAAAAAAAAAACAAGCGTCTTCTTGAAGGTATTTGTAAAAACTCATTTTTGATTTTTTCCGATTTTCAATTTTGTGGGGGAGTTTCGAGGGGGCAAATTCGATCCCCTCTTTTAGCGCTAAATTCATCCGTGGAAATCTATGAGCTGAGGTCACAAATTTTAGTGTGTGGCTTATTTACGTGTGTCCAACACCCATTGTAATGGGATTTTGTGAAAGACCCTCCCTTTTACCCCTTTGGGAGTGGAGTGGGGTGGGTAATAAAAGAGTAAAATCACTGATTCACTAACTCAACACAGCCGTGGCGATTCTATCTGAGATAGGCTCGCAATTTTGGTGAGCATGTTGGTTTTGATGAGAAAATCCTTAGTTTATTTTATTCTCATCGCCTCCTAACTTTCCCTCATGCTTATAGACATAGCTATTTAATCATATTATATCATCTGTTTTAAAAGTTCATGCTATGTTTAGTCATTTTATCATTTTTATAAAATAACTTATTTAATTTATTTAATAGATTATAAATTAAGACATACTTACTTCAGTTCCTTATTTTTCAGTTGTTTAAACTTTATTTTTATACTGTTAATTATCAATTACCGTTTTGTTTACATTGAAAAACTATCTTTTCCATGCAACACCTTTCATTATCAATTCTGGACTGTTTTAATTTTTCTAACGATGTTTTCCCCACTAGATGGCGACATCGTCATTATGCAAATCTTAATTGTTTCTTTTTACACCTGCCAGGTGTTCGTTTGTGATTTGTTCGTTTGATCGATGACGATCTAAACGTCCTTATTTCAGATATATAAATACCAGATCTTTTTAGTTCTGGGGTGTATTGTTATTCTTTGGCATGGATCCTGTTATCTGATATAGTAATGTAATGATTGACCGGCTGGTCCGGATCAAATTAATAGTTTAAGTTTAATTTTAAATTGTTAAGTTTTTCAAAGTATATTAATAAATTAAAGTTGTTGTAGAATTAACTGCTTTTGTTAAATTGTTGAAAATAATCATCTTATGAATTCAAGTTATGTTTATGACTGAATGTCTCTATTTTTTTTTGAAGAAATAAAAGTGATTTAATTTTATGAGACTTTCCTTCTTTCAAGTGGCAAGTATATCTTCTATTATGGTTTATTTCTCAGCAACACTTCCATTGCTGTTTCTACACTTCTGCTGATACATTTTAATAAAATACTGACTACAAGAGGTTATGGGCTATATTTTCCATAACTAGAAGATGATTTTCAGTATGTATTTATGAAGCAAACTTTATACAATTTCAAGTTATAGAACTTTTATTTCAAGAAATTAAGTTACAGTTTTAGTAAGAGTTTGTTTACAGTTGAAAATGTGCAGTTATGCATCTACTTTATTGAAATTATGATTTATTTTGGTCAAGTTTCATTGATTTATCAAGTTTTCTTCATTTAAATTTTAGTTTATGCAGTTGAACTTTATTGTTTTAACAAGTTTTCTTCATTTAAATTTGAATTTTTACATTTGAACTGAATTATAATATTTACTCAGTTGAATTCTTCATAATTTTTTTTCTGCAATTGAACTTTATTGATTTACAGAATTGATTTTTCCAACTGGATTTTTGTTAAAATAGACTTGAAATATGGCAATATTTAATCTTCTAAAGTAAATTACAGCAATAACTGATGGGATCAATTTTTTTTTACAAGTTTCTTTGTTTTTCATGAAAGATACTTGTTAATTTAAATGAGTAAAAAGGTAGAAACGGATGAAAATTTAGAAGAGTCGGGGGGGCGAACAGAAAAATAATTAAAGGATAGTTTTCAAGGTGTTTCTTTGCCAGTTCAAAGTGTTTTATTTTCCAACATGGCTACCAACCAGATTGAGAAGCTGAATTCAAGAAATTTTTCAACATGGATCTCTGACATGCGTTACTTGTTAATGGAGAAGGGTCTATGGGAGATAATTGATGAAAATCAGAAAATTCCAGAGGTGTCTTCAACGGTTTCAGCTGAGAATGTTAAATTGTTCACTTTACGTGCTAATCAAGTACTTTCTCTGATTTATCTCAATGTGGAGCCAGAATTTAAAAGAATCATTGATGATTGTAAGGAACCTACAGATGCTTGGAACAGACTTTGGAAAATTTTTCATCCTGATACAAGAGCTCACCGTTTAACTTTATTTACAGAATTAATGGAAGCCAGGATTAGACATGGAGAGTCTATAAATTTATTTGCCTCCCGACTTAAGAAGATTTACCTTGATTTAAAACAAATTGATGACAATTTTTCACAGAATTATTTATGCTATCAGTTTTTGAGATACTTGCCATCAGTTTATGATTATATTGTCCAGTTGTTGCTAAGTAAATCTGATGAAGATTTTCAATTTGAAAAAATTGTGGATAGTGTTATTGCTGAAGAAACCAGAATGATGCTTCGGGATAAGGACAGTGTTAAAAATGTAAATTTATCAAGTTTTTCTAAATCTAATATAAGACAGCCTACTAAAAACAGATTCAAAGATAGAAGATGTTGGTCATGTGGAAAACTGGGTCACTTGAGGTCGAGATGTTATTCTAAGAAGAACTATGTGTCTCCTCAACGTTTTTCTCCCTCACGAAGAAATGATCGTCGCTCTAGATTTGACAGTCCATCTTCAGTTTCAAGCGAATGTAGTACTGCTGCCACTTCTTCTAGTTCAGATGCTTCTCCTTTGCCATCTTATAGAGAGTCCAGATCAGTTAGAAGGAATCCCCATGGTCGAGGACATTTCTCGAGTTCCAAAAAGGCTGCCAGATCACCGTCGGATAGTTCACGTAAGTTGAATTTGTTTGTTTCCCATTCAAGTGTAAGCAATGTTGTAAAATCAAGCGAGTGGCTATTTGACAGTGGGGCGAGCCATCATTTTTGCAACAATAGGACTTTATTTTCTAAATTTGAGACTTTAAATGATGAAATGTCCGTGGCTGTGAAGGTTGTTTTATTTCCTATTCATGGTAAAGGGGAAGTCAAGCTAAGATTTGGTCAAAGAGTTTTTACTTTATGTAATGTAATGTATTCAGATCAATTAAGTAGAAATCTTGTGTCTGGACCACAGTTAGATTTGAAAGGTTTATCTTTTTATGGTAGTCAAGGCGAGGTGAAAATATACCGGGGAGATGAGTACCTGTTTAGTGCTTATCTTAAAGATAGAACTTATAAACTTTATCCTAAAATCCCTGATTCCCGTAAAAAGTCTGTTAAATTTGAAGTATTGTCTGCTAATGCTAGAAGTCGAATGATGCATTGGCATCGCAGATTTGGTCATATAACCCCATCAATGTCATAGAAAATTTGTGGGCCACACTCGAAACAGCGGTCCAAAAACACCAAATTAGGAACAAAGCCCATTTAAAGCAAGTGTTACAAGAAGAATGGGATAAAATATCTCCAGATACCACCAAAAAATTGGTCGAATCGGTACCAAGACGTTTGGAGGACATTATAAAAGCCAAAGGACATGCAACCAAATATTGGCAGTCTTTGTATGTGATATGTCATACAAATTTCATTGGTGTATCCTTAATTTTTTGAGGTAAAGATCTGCCTATGTTTATTTCAAATACTTGTGAAATTTTTAATTTTAGATATTTTTTTGTTGATTTTCGTTATTTTTACTGTAAATTAACCCTTTTTTTACGTGTGAAAATAAAAACATGTTTGCACTTCTAGTTAATGTGTTATTTCGATTGAAAGTTGGATTTATCAAGTAAAAGTAAGGTGTATCCTCTATTGTTTGTTCCACTGTATATATATATCCCTTATTTCTTTTCAAATTTACAATATCCCGCCAGTAATAGCTTTTTATTGCGTACCGACAGGACTAGGTTCTAACATACTCATCTGTAGTCTCCCAATTAAAGCTTTCTCAGAATGTATCTGTCTAGGCAAGGCTGAACTGGATCCGACGCTCCTTCGCGCCGATTCAAGGCTTTAACATTTCCCCCATTTTCACCAGACAAGTTTCGGATTTAACCTGCAACGTAAAAGCGCACCAAGCGGCAAAAGCTGAATTACAAACGTAAACATAAGACGCGATCTTTTATCGGCGCTGCGCTGGATCATTAAAATTTCTGTTTTTTCTTCGTCTACAAAATGTTATTTGTTGAAATTTCTCATAAAAATATACTTTGACACATTTGAAATTTCTCATAAAAATATGTTTTGACCATCAACATATAATATATTGCAGCTTTTTTTATTTACGAATGTATATATACATGCGTGTGTGTGTATTGCTTACTAATATAAATAGTTATTTTAATATTTGACAATATTTTATTTAACAATAAATAGATAAATAAAAAATAGTACTGTTACAGCTTAAAGCTAAAGATTTAGTATATTTTGTCAATTTATTTTTATTTCATTTTCTAAAATAAACAATATTCTCAAGTCTCCTATTCAAAACGAAGTTCAAAGTAATTTCTCTTCTACTTTGAATTCATGCAGCTTATTTTGTCTAAATGGTTTCTAGTACAGAAATGTATTTAAATGGTTTCTATTAAATAAATATATATATATATTCCTTCCTCTCTTATTATCTTAAATAAATGCAACTTTGTGTGCACTTCTAATTATAATGTAGTGGGTAGAAACTCTTATCTTTAACCCCCCCCTTTTTTTTAAAACCCCCTTTTCATTGGTATAATTTGACTTTTGCCTTGCCCCTTAATCTTACATTTTGTCTTTGAAGTAATATCAAGGCAAATTTCCTACGAAGTTAAGAACAAAAATTAAACATAAAAGTTAAGCATACTTCTGTTTCGGTAGTGTTAAGCATACCCTTATTAGTGCAGAAATATTACAGATACTTCCAAAACTGCAGAATGATTACTTTTCATGTTTTATTTGGCAATTTTTAACCACCAAATTATTTTACTGAAACTTTATGTTGATAAAAAAAAAATTTAACATTGGAATTGTGTTTTTTTTTTTTTTTTATTGTATTACTAAGGTCTGTATTTTATTGTATTAATATAAAAAACTCATAAACCTATCCCAAATATAATGCAAAATACATACCAATTCGGTATTTACGTATTAGCTCTCACTAGTTTGAAGTGAAATAGCTAACTCATCTTAAGAGCAGATAATATCTAACCTCACCAATAGCCCATGTTATTCTATGGGGAAATTTGTTTCCATAGTTATTCATTATCAAATATATATATTTAATTAAGTTTACACATTTAGAAAATTCATAATCATTAAATTAGCACTTATTTTTCAAAAATTGATTTTTTTATTTCAATTTGCATCTAAAAATTGAGAAAAATGCACTTAGTAAAAATTTGCATTTTTGAACTAAAAATATAAATTTAAAATAAACTTTTTTTTCTCTTTTTAATTGATACTAATTTAATAGTTACGAATTTTTTAAATATGAAAACGGAATTTAAAAAAATACATCAGGTAATGAGTAATTGTGGAAATAAATTTTCCCATAAAATAATATAGGCCTTCAGTGTCTGCAGGATACTATTATTTAAGGCTGCACATCAGTCAAATTGTCCCTTTCTTCCTTTTTTGGACTTTTTAAGGGCTTGCAGAAGATTTTTTTAAGGACTATGTAGAATCCTTATTTCCACACACATGTATATATACACACAGTAGCACAGGGTTTCGGACCCGCCCACAAACTCCCCCCCCCTCTTTTAAAAAATGGCCTTTTTGGGGGGGAGGGGGGGGGGGGTTACACACTTAAAAAAAAAAAAAAACCTTGGGTTTTTTTTTTTTTTTTTTTTTTTTTAAATCTAATAAAATTTTTCACTTTTTAAAAATAATTTATTATTTTTTTACATATATATTTTCTTACTTCCAGGGTTTAAACTGCCATTAGTTTTTTTTAGCATTTTGCTAAAAGGTATCATATTTTGCTAAAACATGTTGGTCAGAATTTCGCTAAAAAGCTAAAACTGGATAACTGTATAAAATATCTCTATATAATAACTCAGATTTTTTTTTTTTTTTTTTTTTTTTTTTGTAATATTTGCAGGCAAAAACTACGAAAAGGCTGAAATTTTTGGGAATGATTATTTATATAGTAATTTGGATTTATTTTTAATTTTTAATGATTAAATTTAAATGAAAAAATATTTAAAAGTATGTCAGAATTCAGAATTTCATTCATAGAAGCATTCTTAGCACTAGTATTTCACGATTATCTACCACTACACTTCACTTAATTTTTCAATTGCTTTTTCATTTTACACATATGATATGAGTACCTCTTTTTCTATTGTTAAAATCAAAACATAGTTTCCTTGATTCATATTTTTAAAGTCACAAATATGGATGCTTGGTTAAAATCATCAATGAACAAAAAAAAATAGAAAATAAAACTGAGGATAACAAAGCTAAGTAAAGGAAATCAATGGTATCCAAAGAATTAACTTTTGAAAAAGCTAAAATAGTGCTTGTCTATTTTCGCTAAAATGCTAAAGTAATTTTTTTGCCATGTTAAACCCTGCTTACTTCACATTATTATACATAATTAGAGTTGTAAAATTCTCGAGAATAACCTCTTTGAAGAGAATCGAGAATATTCTTATAGAAGCTATAATAAACAGGCAATTTTGAAAAGTGTACTCTGTATAAGTATTAATTTACGTGGAAATTTAGAATTTTTAAAAATTTTGCTTTTAATAAAATAATCGGATTGATTAAAGAAATAATTAAATTTATTTAGTTGTAGGTATTAAAATAAAATTAATTCTTTAAGGCTAAAAGATAAAATCTTGAAATTACTAAACATGAAATGCTAAGTAACAAACCATTAATGAGATTTTTTTAAAAATTTCATTACCGATATTATTTTTTAAACGTGACATTAAAAAAAAAAAAAAAAAAGAAAAAGAATATATTTCTAATTATTTATATTTTCGCTATAAAATGTTTTACACGTATCTGTATGAGATAAAAATGAATTTATCCAACAGCTATTTAAAGAGTAAACATACAACACTGTTTTCAAATAAAAAAGAAAAAAGTGTGTTGGTAAAAAAAAATGGCAAATGGAAACATTTTTATCTTAAAACATTACATTGTTCTGTTTTTGCAAACTGAAAAAAAAAAAAAAAAATATATATATATATATATATATATATATCTGTACTGATAAGTATAAAGGATTTAAGTCCATATTCTTGACTTTTCAGGAGACGAAAAATAAAATTTAACTAAAAACTAATCAGAAGAATCGATTAGGAAAAGGGATTATGTTGATTTTTACCCTTTATACAGTTCAGTGATTGTCAACCTTCATTTAATAAAGGGAAAAAAATTGAATTAAATATTTTATACAAAGATTAATGCTAAATTTCTGTCTTGAATCGTTTTTTACCAATGGATTTTCTCAAAGACTAAATGACATGGATTTAAATCCTTTATACCAATCGATAGAGAATTTTTTTCTGGGTCTGACTATGTACTTAACTCAAAATCGACATTTTTGGACTTAACTCCTTTATACCTATCACTACAGATATATATATGGGCTATAACCAAAATTTGTTGATTGAAAATTGTACTTTACACTTTCTGCTAATTAGCTCGATCGTTCATTTCCTGATTTTATTAGATACGACTGTTCCAAATGCAAAAATGTAAGTGGATGTCTAACCTGCACGATTGTATGATCTGGGTCTGAAAGGGTTATTTGATCTTTTATCAGAAAATGAGACTGACTGTTTGTTTTGATTTTAAATTTTATGTAATGAAATGAATAACCAATTACAAAATTAAATTAATTTTCATTTTTAAGCTATTTGTTATTTTGTTTTTCATGCATGTTGGGGTACTACATACACATTTTTCAATGACAAACTCAAATTTACTCTTTTATGACTTGTGTCATTTTTATGTAAATGACTTTTAATTCAGATTATTTCATTTGTACTTTTGCTTTAGAGAAGGTTTCAGTTATCACAGATTAATCCAGCTTTTTAAAAATGGTACCCCATTTGTGAATTTATAAAATAATTTGTGAAAACATCAAGTAAGTTTGTGAAAATTAATGATACTTCAGAACAATTAACTAAAATACGTAAAGCAGTTTTTTTTTTTATTTTTTAAATACATATAAAAAATAAAATGAAACAGTTGTAAAAATAAATATATACATATATGGGCGAGTTAAGTTGTTTCTTATATGTAAGATAAGTAGGTGTTTACTTAGATATTTATCATTGTCTCCAGTAAATATTCAAACTGAGGGTATTTTTCTGTGTTCGATGCAGTGAAGATTATAAAATGTTTTAGTGTGCAGTTATATTGCTGAGAATTGACTTTGTGAAGGTACCTCTTTGCTGAAAGTTGAATTTGTGAAGGTACCCCACTGCTAAAAATTGACTTTGTGAAAGTGCCTCAATGCAGCACTAAATTTGTTCTGGATTAACCTCTGGTTATGTGTTTTATATGTGATTAGCAGGCTTTATTAAAAGTTATTATGTATGGGAGGGGGGAGGGGGAATCCAGAAATTGTAGAAGAAAAAATGTCTATATTAATTATCTTAAAAAATTATAAATTAAAGGGTCTAACGCTAAACACAGTAAAGTAAAATAAAATAAATATTAATGGATGTACATTTATTTTGTACAAGATATAAAGTGAAAATTGTATAATCAAAAATATTTCTCTCATCTTTGTTTTATGCAAAACTGAACAAAGCAGTCTTTAAAAAAAATATGTATGTGGTATTTGTTATAATATGGTAATTAATAGTAACCAATTTTCTTATCTATATACTAAATCTAAAAGCAAGATATACTGCTTTTAAATTATCAAATAAAAAAGAAGCTGCATTAGAATTTGTCCAGCCAGTTTTTTAAAAAAAACCTTTGATTTTAAAATTTCATGCAAAAAGTTCTCCATTCAAGGACATTTTGAGAATTATTTTATTAAAATGTAACAGCTCTAGAATAAAGAAAATGATATTAAAAATTTTAATATCCAAGTATTGAAAAATGTTGAAATAATTCTAATCGCAAAAGGTTCTATATCCGATGAAGAGTGTTTTCTTGAAATAGAAAATTTAGTTTCAATAAAAGCTATAAAACTTCTAATTTTATTTAAAATATTAAATGCAAATTCTATTCAATATGTAAATTTCAAATGGATTGCAATATTCCATTACATAATCCAAAAGCATATTTTTTTCTTAAATTTCTTCCTATAACTCTTTTTTTATTGTATTCAAGTTTTTTTTAATTTTTACCTAATTCATTAAATTAAGAATTTTATTGTTATTAAGTTAATTTGTTATCATTAAATTATAGGAAAGGCATGTTAGGTTTAACATTCACTAAAAAAAAAAAAAAAATTGTCAACTCACAGTCATCCTGTTATTACCATTTACATCGTTTTAATGAGCACTCAATACTACAATTTTGGAATATTTTTAGAAGTTCTGAATATAAAAAAAAATTAATCCTCTTTTATATAACAGTTCTTTAATTCATTGATGAGATCGACAAAAGTGTTAAAAAAAAAAAAAAAAAAAAAAACACTTTATGTAAAGGATAAATATTAAAGCAAAATATAAGAATTTAGGTGGAAAAAGCCTGTGTTACAGAAATAAATGATTTGATTGTTTTATTTTTAAACATAAAATTCCATGTCTGAAAGTACAAACTTTACATCTTGTATACATTATTACAGAAAGAAAATCACCACAACCTAAAAAAAAAAAAAAAAAAAAAAAAAAAGCTGAAAATCTCATCCCTGTTTATTATTAATAACTTAAATTATTTTTAGATGAAGCAATAATTAATGTTGGAATATTAATTACTTCTTAAAGTGGCAAATTTATTTACGAATAGGTATAATATGACTGGAAAACATATACTAATAAAACCTGGCTTTAAAAAAAAAAAAAAAAAAAACACCCTGGTTTTTGCCAACCATGAAATACTGTATAGAAAGAAATAATTCATTTTACATAAATATTAAGAATATGAAGGTAATTTAACTTTTAATTAATTATAATAAATTAGTATTACTATTATTTTGTAATAAGTTTTCTTTTAGTCTAAAACTGTTCTCTTTTTAAATAAACTTGAAATTCAAACCCAATTGTGTTATTCTACATTTAACATAAAAAAACCAATTAAACCTAAAAAAATACTCCACCCAGGTTGGGCTTTTTTTAAAAAAAAAAAAAAAATTCTTAAAACCTTGCAGTGGTGTATCCAGGATTTTATTTCGAGAAGGGATGAGTTAAGTTCAATAATGTTTCATAGCATACAGAAATCATAAATATTACTCTTGCTCTTCATTTTTTAAAACTTTCTACAAATTTCAAGAGGGGCTGTAGTCTACCCCCCCCCCCACACACACACACATACCTCTGGATACGCCACTGTATACACACATATATCTATATACAGTATGGTTTTGGAAAAAAGTTAAATAAAGTAGTTTAGAAAAAAGTTATTTAACAATATAGTAGTCTAACACAACATGAATTTTCGTACAAATATAATTTCGAAACAATCTTTTTAAATTCTTGAAAAAAATAATAAATTATTAAATTACTTACGAGATGATCCTGGAATGTTTTTTAATCCAGCAAAGTTGAAAACACATTTTACATATGTTTCAAGTGTTAGAGGAAAAAAAAAAAATAGATACACAATTGTTTTTTTATACTAATTCTTCATTAAACAGTAAATCTCAATGTAATGATTTAAGCAAAATATATTACTATAATACCATTTTAATAAACTTTTAATTTAACTCTTTTCTAAAAAAGCAAATTTGATAATTGCTAAAAATGTTTTTACAGAATCCATTTTCAAAACATGACATACATGTCAATCTTTTAGCAAGCTGTTTAGATAATCTTTCAACTGCAGAATCATCATCTCCTTTATTATAATTTATTTTATTTTAAGATAGAGGCGATTTAAGCATTTAATTTGAGGTATCCACCTTCAAATTTTATACATTTTAAGTATTATTCAAAATTCCTTGATCTTTAAGAGTATTTACAGGTGGCATGTTTAGTTCAGAGTTATGAGAAAAATTCAACAATAGCTCTGCATCTTGTACTTTCTACTTTTACAATTGGGGTTTCTTCATGCTTACGTTTTGTTTTGCATATGCATTAGAATTAGGTTCCCTTAATTGCCGCTTTAAAATTCGTCTAAGTTTATCCTCAGAAGATAATTTATACAAAGGATATACTGGAAAAACAGAAGGCACAGACATAGGCTTCAGCCGTCGTCTTTTTTAATTCTGTATGCAAGCTTCATTTTTAAAATGTTCGCTACAAAACACGTGACGAATTGGATTTATCGATTGCATAATATTCTTTACGACAGATAATTTTTAACCAGGCTTTTAACCATCATTATCCGAAGAAAATTCATCAAACGATAGTCTTTATTTTTTCTGGAATTCGATTTGCAAAATAGAACATAGTAGTATGACATATTCACGAAGTTTATAATCTATCTCTTCATTGACTGAAATCAAGTTCTTGCCACAACTTAAGTTACTATTTAAAACAACATTTAATCAGAATCCTAATATAACATATATTCGATAATTTCACAATCTATAGAAAAGAAAACAAAATAAATACTCAAGATCGTCCTAATAATTCCATGTAAATAAACCGCGTAAAGACCTACGTACGCAGCGCCATCTGGTGAGAAATCTTACGTAGATTTGTGTCTTTTGAATTCTTTTGTTATTTTCAGAATTGTTATAGCCTTGTATCCGCGCTGCGGTGGAGCGTCGGATCCAGTTCAGCCTTGGTCTAGGCAAGCCAGGTGTTATCTGTTATCTTGAAATTTTCCAAGGTATCGAACATCAGACCTATGTAAAGATAGTTTCCTATTCCAAGCGGAATGCTTTGTGCCTTCACATTTCTCATACCCTCCTTTTCACACATTTTGTTTTATTTATTGACGAATTTTACTAGCAGCAGTTTTCTCAACCAATTTAGATTCTTTTGTGAGGAGGGTGAGGTGGGGGGAAGAGGGCTTTTTTATCAATGTATATTTTTGTAAGTATTTTTTTTTTCAATCTTGCATAATTTTTTACTTTTCTTTTTTCGTTTTAATGTTTCGGGTGCCGCCCTTAGACAACTGCCGCCCTCAGGCAGTGCCTGAGTTGCTTAATGCCTAGCGGCGGCCCTGACATCAATTCAACACTAGGTTGTGAAACATGCATAGAGAAAAGTCATGTAAATTCTCTAATGGTGTATGTATTCAACACAGCGTCTTAAAGCATGGTGAGAGAATTCGGAATCAAACCGGTGCAAGTTAAGCTTATATTGAGAATGTAGTTAGAGCTCGGTTCTGAAACCAATTTTTTGTACTAAAGTATTTTAAAAACGTTGAGTTTCCTTAAAAGTTGAAAAAATAGTCGCCAGTTAAAATATATTGGTTGACCAAATGAGCAAATTCTTTAACCACATTTTTTGCGACCATGCGAGCCTCTATGCAAATGCGGACTGAACGAGTTCAATGTTAAAATAAGGGAGATAACCCTTGTCTTTGAGAGAAAATAAGTGATAAGGGAACACCAAATGATTGGATATTTATCAAATTTCAATCTGTCGGTCAATTGGCACCCTCTTAAATGCCTTTGGACTTTGGACTCGTCCTCATTGCTAGTCGTAGGAAACATGGTTACATGAGCCCTGTTTATGATTGTTTTTAATCTCAGGGTTCGCACTAAGGAAAAAAAATGAGTGGGATTCTCCCACTCTAACAAAAAAATTAAGTGGGATTTTGAAAATTTAAGTGAGAGTTTTGAAATTTAAGTCAGTAATTACATTTTACAGAAAAAAAAAAGTATTTTCAAGAAATATGCAAATTACAGACATGTGGTTGCTGAAATTAGAAATTAGCTGAAAATTTTTTGCTAATATGATTGATTGGATGATTAGTTGGATATTGATAACGCCACTTTCAATAAACTGATGACATAAACAATTATATATATAGTTTTTATATACATTAAGAATTTTCAGGATTTTTTCATTAGCGTAAAAAAAAATCTTCAATATACCGGCAATAACTTTTATATCCACTTAAAATCTTATTAAAATTTCACACCAAGAGTAAAACAAATTTTTCAAGCAAATATAAAATATGATTTTTATGTATGTACATTAATCATTCATATAAAAGTAGCAGTAACTAATTAGTTTCAAATGTGCATAAAACCAACTGAGTATTAATTTTCTTAAATTGATTTGGAAAAAATTTTCTTACCTGAAAAATCTATTCTTCATTTCCCCCATGTTTACAAATTGGGTATAGGTATGACACCCCATAAAGATTTAATTGAGAAAAAATAAATAGATTCATTAAGTTCAGCACTAAAGGTCTAAAAATAATTACATATGTCAGAAATATTGAGCACTTCTATTGTTTTATTGTTTCTAGAATTGATCATTGACCACAATCCGTATTCCGGAGATGGGAAAGAGGGGGGGGGGATTAAAAAAATAATTACAGAGTAAGAAATATTAAACTCTTTTAGTTATACTTCTGGAATCTAATAAAGCAAGTTTAAAATGAATATTATAAATATAATTTATGTTTCAGATGGGTAAATATGGGTAAATATTGGGAAACAAGACTTCTGCAGAACATTTGATTGCTGATCGCTAGATAGAGATAAATAAAGGAGGAGGTGGGCAAAAAATAATTATAGGAGCAAGAAATATTTAACAATTGTATTTATTTACAGGTTTTAGAATCTCATAAAGCAAGTTTGAAATGGATATTGACATTTATGTTGTGGATGGAGAAAGATTAGGAATCATAAGCTTTTGTAGGACATTTGATCGCCGATTGTTCCATTTTTATTTATTTATTTTTTAACGAACGATATGCGCGATTTTTTTTTTTTTTTTAATAGAAAAAATAAATTTGCGGAGTTCAATGAATTAGATTAAAAAAAAAATAAAAAATCGCGAGAAAAAAGTGCGGGAAAAGCGCGCATATGAAAATTTTTTAAGTGGGATTTTTTTTTATATTGCGCGATTCCCGCGATCCCGCGCTCTAGCGCGAACCCTGAATCTATATAATAATTATAAAATTAATTACTACAACTACAGCATGTTGAAACAAAAATCTGAGAATAATAATTAAGGATTATTTTCTAGTAATTATCAAGAGAAAATGAATCGCACACTGTGTTTCCTGTAAAATCTCATCTTATTGGATTTTTATTGCAATTATAATTTCATATCAGTTATTAATTCTTTTTAAATAATATTTGTAATTTTGATTTTTAATATTTTTAAACTTTAGGTTTTGTGTGTTCCAAGTGTGACAGTGTGTTTACTTCTAGAATAAACTTTATGAGACATAAGGCATTAGGCCATAATAACATGGAAAATGAAGTTCATAAGTGTCAACACTGTACTTTTACTACTGAGGAAATGGATTGTTTACAACGTCATTTACTTTTACATACTGACGGTGTAGTGCCTTACAAGTGTAGTACGTGTTCACAAGAATTCGCCTCTGAAGATGTGTATAAAACTCATATTTCTCTACATGAAGTGGAACAATTAGCTGGCTTATCATCTGTTGATGAACAGAACTTGCTCGTAAACCAGAATAAGGATTCTGCTGAGAATCTTGAATTCAGATGTTCCATTTGTTTTATTAAGTTTAATAGCAAGTTAAGGTGTCAGATTCATGAAAAGTCATGTCAAGGTAAGAATAAGCCATACGAGACTTATTATTATTATTATTTTTTTTTTTCAAAAGCTAAAATTAAGGGGGCTGGACATTGATAATTGTTCTTTGACTGTTTTAGAGTTGCAGTAGTGTGCATACATACATAATATTCAAATGTATAAATATTATATAGATTAAAATTTTTTGGAAAAAATAAAAATAAATAAATAAATAAAATAGACTTCTCCCCCCCCCCCCTTTTTTTTTAATAGAAATTTTTCGATTTTACATTGTTATAGTTTATCAATATATTCTAAACATGTTTGTGCATTAGTTTGTAAATGGCTTGATAAGTTAAATTTTTTTTAAATATTTCATGCAGTTTTTTAGCATTCAAACATAAAAATATCTGTAAAAAATTAATTTATCAATCAGTATACAAATTAATGCACAAATATGTTTAGAATATATCTGTAAACTATAATAATGTTAAACTAAATTGGAAATTAAAAAAACTCAGCCACATGCATCATTAATATATATATGTATTAATTTCAGTAGTTTTTGAGAAATTTTAGTATATTTAATCTTTATACATTTCAATGTATATGCATACAAACTTTCATAACTCTGAGACAGTAATTTAAAAGAATGATTTTCGACATCTACCATCTTCTTAATAATGAATTTGAATTTATTTTTTCAGTTTATGTTTAAGTTCTTTAAGTTATAAAAATGAATATTGTAGAGTCTCAATTGTTCAAGTTCCCTCATAAATTTGAGCTTCTAAAAGGACCATCTTAATTTGTTAGAAAGTAATTTTATTTATTTTTTAAGCAGTGTAATATGTTTGACTACAACATTTAAATTTAGGTTAGTTACCAGGCATTCTTGAACTAGATTTAAAATTTATTATTAATAGTTTTGAGAGAAATCAATAATGCTTTTAGATGCTGTCACATTTTAAATAATTTGAGTCAATAGGCCTTTGTGATAAAGAAATTTTCATTATCTCCCTGTAAAAAACTATAAGTGCTAGATTCATCAAAACCCATGCAGTTTCTGTGACGGTGACCCATAACACATCTACCAACTTTCAGTTCAATCACTCAAAGCATTTAGATAGTATCCTGCTCACTTACACATATCACCGTAAAAATAGCAAAAATAAACTCAGGAGACTTTAAAATATAGAGGTACACTAAAATCATATACTAGTCGAATTTTTTTCAAGATTACAATAATTTCCTTACATAATAAGTGTTCAGAAAGTAAAAATAAATCTAGAAAATAAGCTAAAATTACAAGCAGTTGTATTGAATTTTAAAAAATTGCACATGCAGATTTAACAACTGTCTATTGTAGGAATTTTAAATAGAAACTATTACATGTTTAAAATGAAAAAATGTATAAAAATAAAGATACAGTGAAACTTCTATGGGAGACCACTCCTGTTAAGTTACCCCCTCCTCCAACAACTGATTTTAAAGGCATCAATTTGTTACCCTATCTACTTAATGTCCAGTGTTGACACTTCTTTGAGCGACCACCTCTCTTTACGACCAAATTTTTGCGGAACGAAGGGTGGTCGCTCACGGGAAGTTTTACTGTATTGCCTGTATTCCTTCTTGGCGTCATATGAACTTTTTTTTTGCTTCTTACATTAACCATACTTACATACGACAAATTTTATGCTTGCAAATTAATATGTAAATGTCACTGCAACATACAATAATGTTTTAAAATGTTATTTTGGAACACATTTTTATGTTAGCATGTATGTTGTAGATAAAAAAGTATTGATTAATTGAATAATCAATTTCACTTTGATCGTTGTAAGAATAGATAAGTAAGAATTAATTTCATTATTAATATGATTTTCAATTGCTTTTAACTGATGAAATGTTTTCTGTCTTTATTGTAGGAGGCAGCTGAGATCACCACATCATCATGTGCTGAAGAATTATTGCAATTTTGTATCAATCAGAATTCATTTTAAACTTCAATAGTATTAGTTTTTATCATTATAAAGGAGATGAAATTCGATGGTACTAGCAGTTGATAATTTAAGGTTGTATTTTGTAGAGAGAAAACTGGAAAGCAGTTTGTAAATAAAATTGCAGTGTAATTTTAATGACCTTAAAATGCAGTGGAGAGAGTATTTTATTCTTAAAGGCAGAAAGTGACTTAATTTTAAATATCCTGTGTTCCTGTAAAAGTTTTGTGCAAAATAATATATTCAAAAGTCTAATACCAGTTAAAAAGATAAAAGGTTATTTTTATCTGTAATGAAAAGCAAATTCACAATAAGTACTATACCAGGGGTGTAGAATATGTGATACAGTATGGAACCGTTTATCCGGAATCCAGTTATCCGGAAAACCAGTTATCCGGAATTATATTTCCAAACAACTAATTTCCAATGCATTAAAAAAAAAAAAAATACACATTTTTTATTTTTTTTTAATAATAATAATATTGATGGTTTAACATTGTAATCTGAGACAATTAAAAGTAAAAGAAATATTTAATAAATAACAATTCCATTTAATTTTGTTACATTTATTTAAAAGTAGTATTTATGTATTTGACAGGGAATATAAGTTAATGGTCATAATGTACAATATAGACTGAAAAGATAGTTTTAGTTCTGAAAAATGTGGATAGATGGCGCCACTACACAATATCATAAAGGTGGTAATTTTATTTATCTAGATTGGATTGGGTGAAATGGAGTAATTGGTCCTGTACTGAATTTTATTTATTCATTTATTTATTGGGGGGGAGGGAGGTGTTAATTAAAACCAAATTACTTTTAAAATATTATGAATATTTTGCACTCTCATGGACATTAAAAATGAATTTTCATAAGAAATAAAAAGAAAAGCCTGTAAAATCAGGTCATATTTTTTTAATATTTAGTAATATTCAATGCTTTAAAATCACTGGTTAATCATGTTTAAAAATACTTGGATTTTGGCAGATTTTCATTTTTATAAAAAATTAAGTTTCAAAGATTTTTTTTTTTTTTTTTTTCACATTTTAAATTTTGATTAATAACTTATCTTGATTAAAAATTATTTTAATACTTTTATTTAAAAAAATTAAAATCAGGTTAATTATTTAAATTTGATTAATTGATAAAAAATATTAATTTTTGGTTTAAAATAGTTATTTTAAATGAGAACTATATGCAATAATTCTGATTAATAATGTTTGCTTAATGAGCAACCAGTTATCCGGAAAAACCAGTTATCCAGAATAGTCTCGTAAAAACGATTCTGGATAATTGGTTCCCTACTGTATATAATAGATTGATTGGGGAAATTTTGAATATTTTCTCCGTCAAGACTTCAAGAGATATTAACAATTTTTTACAAAAAAAAAAATATATATATAAACTTTCTAATGCTTATAAAATAAATCCAAACCAAACACTAAATGTCATTTGAGAAGGGGTGGTACATTGTTCTGATATTTTTGAAAATTTAAAAAAATGTCCAGAAATGTTCTTAAATATGATAAGTTGATCAACATTTAAAATATTACCTTACATTTTAATCCTTTTTATTTAGCAGTATGATAAATATGTTTCGGCATACATCCGCAGCCATCTTCAGAAACATGCTGCTTATTGACCTCTGTCTTGCTTGCTGTCGGTTGGTTATCCATTAATTTTCTGTTTTCTTCGCTTCACTTCATTTATTATCTGCTGCTATTTAAGGTGATGATGCTGTGTCTCTGTCGTTAATTGTGTTGTTAGAAGTTAGTATTTCCAAGGTTTTACATTTTAAGACATAATGGTGGAAATTATAGTGGGACTCACTATAACAACACTGATGGCAAGCAAGACAAAGGTCAGTAAGCAGCATGTTTCTAAAAATGGCTATAGATGTATGCCAAAATATATTTATCATGCTGCTAAATAAAAAGGATTAAAATGTAAGGTAATTTTTCAAAAGTTTGAATAATTGTGATCTTTTATCTTTAACTAAATGTATGATAAGTTGTTCTAAATCTTTTAAAATTGTGAGCTATTTTGCTATATATTGATATTAAAACTACTCAAATTGTTTGATCAACTCAAACTCAAATTGTACTGCAAAACTATTTTGCCACAATTGGTAGTTTGAGTAATACATGAAAAACTTTGTAAACAAACACAATGCATTGCAAAAAACTTGCAACTTTTTTTTTTTTTTTGGTCGAAAAATAGCACAATTCCTTTATTGAGTGAGAAAAGTAGTTACAAGTCAAAATAGCAACACGTTGACCTATATGCTACTTTTCGTGTGTTTTTAGATTTGGAGATGAAAGTCGGGTTGATTGCCATATATAGAAACTTGTTTTAGTTGTTCCAGTTAAAGTTAATTTTTTTTTTTTCCTAATTTCGAAATAGTGAGTTCTACATTTATGTCTATTTGGATTTTCCAGTATTTGTAATATATTTTTAATTGTAAATAAAATTTTGAAGACCAGCATTAAAAGCAATCTGTAATAAACACATTCAAGAAATTAGATATTTTTATCTATTTCCTAAGTAAACTAGTTCTTTCTGTCCATTCATGATGAATTTCAAGTGTTTTGCTTTCATGAATAGAATAGTAATTTTGTCCTGAAGTTTTCAAAAACATGTCCTGAAATTTGACTTTGTATTCGTATTGGTACTACTCCTGTTTGAGTAATAAACTACTTGTTACAGATTAACTTAACATAATATAACACTTCCTTCAAGCACTTAAATTTATTAAGTTACATTCATTAGTGCATGTAAGTATAGTTAGATTTTATAAGACAAAATTTGAGTAAAACTTTAAACTGATATCTGTATTCTTATGTTACAATAATTACTAATTATCTTAAATACTTATTAGTTACTACCCCCTGTAGCACATAACGTTGTTACAACTAATTTTTCACTGTTCAGACTTATTTGTAACGCTATAACAACGTTATGTGCTACCTAGGACAATAAATAATCTCTTGTGTTATTTTAGGGAAAATATCATATCTCTGAACGTTTTCTGCACCCCTGTCAGCTACTATCTTTTATCAGTCCCACTTTCTTTTTGATCTAAAAATATGACTTAATAATTTAGACACTGAGACCATTTGTGTATGTAAAAAATCATCGTATTTTTGAAACTATACTTAAATTCATTTATATGTATGCAGGGAAATGCATAGTACATTGGCTGTTAGTTTTATTTCTTTTACTTATGCATGCACATATTCGTTTCTTTATACATATACTATTGTGTTAATGTATATTTTTTAAGAATTGATTTTAATTTTACTGTAAATAAGACACATTTGTAGGTACTGAAGTTTCAACCCTAGATAGTTTCAGTAGGGTGCTGCACCCTGCCTGCTCTTTTTTTTTTTTTTTTTTTTAATAGTGCCCATTTTGCCCTTTAGTTATACAACCTTGCATCCTTTTTCATTTTTTTTTTTTTTTTTTTTTTTTTAATTACAGAATTTCACACTGAGCATGTGTCTGGTGATTGCCTTTTATTCACACACTTTAAAGTTAAGATTGTTTAAAAAAATTTATATATTTTGAAACTTTTTTTTTTTAAATAATATTTTATCTTTCTGATGTATTCTGTTCACCAGCAAGCGGTTTTTGCTCATGTCTTATAAATAGTATATCAGTAATATTAATTATCGAATCAATCATTTCTTTATAAGATTTTATCATGTACTTACTAAAAGTTACTTAAAATGGCATTAGTATTGTTTATTATAATAACCAGTTACCTATATGAGGTAAATGGGACCAAAAAAAAAAAAATCTATGTGTGTACCTATCTTTTTTTTTTTTTTTTTTTTTTAACACCAGTATTTAATCAGAATTGCATTTCAGAGGTATAAATTAAGAAAATTGAGCCACAAGATCAGCAATTTTAAGATTTCACTGGTCCATACACACTTTGATTAGTCTCTTTTTCTATTCTGTTGTATTTTAAAAAATTGTAAAACTGTTTTATTTATTTGTTTTATAAATTTGCATGGCCAGGGTTGCTACAGTACCTGGAAAACAGGGGAAACCTAGAAAACTCAGGGAATTTTAAAATCTATTAAAAAACAGGGAAAACTCAGGGAATTTCAAAATTTATTGCAAAAACAGGGAAAATTCAGGGAATTTTGAAATTTTTTTCATAATCGAATATTTTAAAGAAATTTAGTGCTTTATAATGAATCAATTATGGCTTTTTTTTTCCCAACTGTAGTAAGTTAATAAAATAAATTTGCCCAAAATATGTTCAGTTGACTTGTAAACATGTTAGATTCTAATGCTGTATGATTGCATGGTCATCTATTTTACTTCTAAAAGAGACAGGGAAAACTCAGGGAATTTTTTTCTCCTGATTTGTGTAGCAACCCTAATGTCAAATATATATTTTTCTTTTGTAAATTAGAAAATACAAATGAACTCTTACATAAATCAAAAATTTATACTTTAATAAACAAGTTAAATGTAACATTTTTATACCACTAAGAATTGAACAGGATGACTAACATTAAAACTTTTCCATGACTATTTTTCACCATTTTTCTTGATTTACACTTTTTTTTTTTCCAAAAAAATTTAGCAATTTACAATAACAAGCTTTCAGATATGGCTTATTTCCACAAAATTTGTCAAAATTATCTGACTTTACATGAAATTCCCTAATTATTTCGCGATTTCCTAATTAGCAGCCACCCTGAAAAATAAATTAAAAAAAAAAAAAAAAAAAGTTTATTAAAGTGAAATTAATTGAAAAATTATTGAGAATAAGTGATAATTATAATGAAGTACACTTTCTGTTGTTATAATTGTTACGTACTGATTTGTGACAGATCAATTTTAGAAAAAAGTAAAAATTGAAAAATTCACCGATTTGGAATTTATATTTTGCTGGTTTGTTGAATATTTTTGTGGTCCTGGACCAACGAACCATTGTTAATTTCGAGCCCTGCATTTGGAGAAAATTACTTTTAAAATAAAATGGTCTGCATAAAGAGGTGGATACTTACAAATCTACAGAATATTAATTAGCATGTAGGCAGATATGTATGTGGCATGTTTCAAAAGAATCCATATTTACACAGGTTTGAGAAAAACAACTTTCAAACTGGAGAATTAATAAATAAAACTACAGTGGAGCACCATTTATACGTTTTTTCAAGGGACCGTTCCTAAAAAACGTACAACTGAAAATTCGTTTGAACATTAATACACAATAAAGTATCATATTAATAATAAAAGTCTAATCAATTTTCTTGCTTTCCTTTACATTTATTCGAATAAGATATATTTTTAATTATATTTAAAATATTTTTAAAAGGTTGAATAAAAATTAAATAATAATTAAAAATATAGAAATTCAGAAATTTTTTTCAAGATTTCGATTTTAACCTACACAAAGCCTTTTGCTCTCTAAACGAAGATGACATTTTTTGCAAACGATTAAAAGGAAAGAAAGAAAAAAAAAATAGTTTCTTCAACCGTAATGTCAAATAAACACAATAAGAAAATCTTCCAAGTTGCCCAACGGAAGTGAGTAATAAATCTTGAAGTTTACAAAATGCCTATAAAGTTGTGGGCTTTTTTACTTTCATGTCCCATTCCTGGAATCAATTGAAAGAGAAAGTGGGAGGTCTTCAAGTGGTCACTGGCTACTTGTATACCTACCATTCAACCCAGTCGCCAACTGCTTATCTCTGAAAATTTCTCTAACCCGCCCTTTCCCAAGGCTATTGATGCAAGTCACACTTTGTTCTATAGTCGCACTTTGTTACCATACTTCTAAGAAAAAAATAATCGAAAAAAATTAAGAATAAAACATAAAGAGCATTTATCTTTTTTTTTTTTTTTTTTTTTGAAATCCTGGAATGGAACTCAAACTTGGGATTCTACAAGGAGAAAAAAAAAAAAAAACGTATAAGGGAAATAAAGAATTTACTTGTGTCGTATAAACGAAATATTTTAATATTAGAATTCAATGGAATGATTTGGGACCAAAGTCATATATAAGGTGCTCCACTGTATTACATATGACCATCAGAATTCGCTTATATATCAGTAACAAGCAAAAGTAAAGAAAATTATATATATTTATAACTGAATCTTGAAATGAATGTTCAGGTTTTAAATGTTAAATGTGCCCAACTGGCCTCAAAAAATCTAAAAAAATGCCCTTTTTGTATTAGCAGCACCCTGCCCTTTTTTATATCTGAAGGAAACTCTGGGGTACTGTCTACTTTATAAATATTTAGTAATCAAGGGCAAAGTAATACAATTAAAGTTATGTTGATGAAATCTTGTTGTTTTATGTATGTATGTATGTATTGAATGATGCATTTTAATATTTGTACCTGGAAGATTGTTAGCCCCGCCTATTTTTTCACACCCGTCTTTTTTTAAAGTACTTTTCTTCTTATTTAATCGGAAATATATTTGAGGAGAATTACTCTAAAAATTAAGTGGTGCACAAAAAGGGGCTAGAACTAACAATCTTTCGGGTTAGGTTGACAAGTATGTAGATTAATTAATCTAAGCATAGAATAAATTTTATTTGGTTCTTACAGATTAGGGGAGTGTCCATTAATTACGTGAGGTGTTCAAGGGGAAGGAGGGTCAAGCCAAATCTCACAAGGGGGAGGGGTCTCGACAAATATCATGTAATTTTTTTCCCGCAAAAAAAACAGTGTAAAATTGCAAAAAAATTGCGTTAAATTCTATTTAAGTATTTTATTGTTAAATTTTATTACTGTGATTCTAGAATATGATCTATGCAATCTTAAAAATTTGTCTTAACTGGACTTCAATAAAAATAATAAAGCAAATTGTGTTTTTTGAAATAAATCTAACGCATTTACAGTAAAAGTACGAATTTTGAAAAATCTGACGTGAGATTAGGGGAGGGGATGGTCAAGCCAAATCTCACAAAATATCACTAAGGGGGAGGAGGGGTCAAAAAATCGCCAAAACAGTCTCACGTAATTAATGGATGACCCCTTACCTGTATAGCAGCTGCACAATACAATACATTTTATTTCTAGATTTTTTTAGGGGGGTGGAAGGGGGGCATTGAGTTAAAGAGATATATATATATTTAAAGGAGTGAAAAAATTTTTAAGAAAATGATTCAATAACCATTGTTAAGGACTATAATTTTATATTTTAAGATAAAGAATTTTTTTTTTTGTATGTTTTTGTATATTTAAATCAAACTATAATTATTATATTAAATTATATAGAAGGATTCCATTAAATGAGTTAAAATTATATTATTTCACTCAATCTTAAACAAACAGATCAACAATCGCGAATTCCTTGCATGTCGTCTTAACGAACTACCATTAGGATGGGCTGCAGGGATACATCTCTTTTCCATCGCCTAATGAAGTGTTTACCGAAACAAATTCCGAGATCGCCACAGCAAATCCAGTCTGAGCTTCTCCTACCTGAAAAAATATTTATTCTTATTGGTCTATGTGGTTTCAGTGATATTGTATCTGTTGCTTGGGTTTTACTACGTATAATAACTCATTATTAAAGTATAACTATATATATTTATATATATTTCCTAAGAAATAATAATCAGTGTTATATAATAAGATTATTAATTTGCAGAGATTTTAGGAATTTTAAATTAAATAGGGGTGAGATTTTTCAATTGTAAAACTGAATTCCCCCCCCCCCCCCCTTCATTTCAGCTTGTTTTGAGATTCATTTTTATTCATTTACTTTTTTCTGTAATGTAAAAACAAAGTTTGTAAATTAAACTTTTTGCTCTCTTTTGTATATTTATGTTAAATTATTATATAAAATAAGGTCCATGTCAGCAGAACATAATAACTTGTTACAGATTAAAGATAAAATGTTTCATTTCTGTAAAGTAAAGCTTTTGCATTTTAAAAATATGGTATTCAGTTTTTAATATCTTTCATGTATAATTTCATCATTTTGACTCTTACTAATTTCATCCCTGATTTTGATGAAAAAAAAAAAATATCTTATTAATTTATAAATACAAGTATTTAAAATGCATGGTATTGAATAATGATCTACAAGGTCAAACATATTTTTTAAAAATTTAGCTTAAGGACCCGCTTCACTCACCATTGCCAGAAGCCGTAGCTAATGTTATTCTATGGGAAATTTTCTTTACAAATAACTTATTAACTAATGCATATTTTTAAATTCTGTTTTCATATTCTGAAAATTCCCAACTGTTAAATTGACGGACCTTTTTTTAAAAAAATATTTTTTTTATTTTTTATTTTTACTCTGAAGCTGCAAAATACAAATTTTCAATATGTGAAATTTTTCATTTTACAATTTCAAAATAAAATATTAAAAATTAAAAAATACATTTTTAAAAAAGGTCCATCAATTTAACAGTTGGAAATTTTCAGAATGTGAAAACAGAATTTAAAAATATGTATCAGTTAATAAGTTATTTGTAAAGAAAATTTCCCATAGAATAACATTGGCTCAGGCTTCTGGCAATGGTAAGTAAAGAGGGCTTATAAACAGGTTTATTCTGATTAACAAGAGAAGGAAAATTGATTAATTTTCTTTAAAAGTAAGAAAATTACATTTAAAAAATATAATGTATATTGACTGTTTTGAGAGAAAATTTTATGCCTTGAAAATGTTAAAGACAACAATGAAAAATTTTATTTTGGGGTATCGCTGGTTCAAACATTACCACAAAGATTGGATTCTTATCACTTTTTCTAAAACTTTTTCAAATACTCTTTTTGGCTACTTTTTAAATTTCTCAACATTTCTGAGTTATGAATAGTGTGCAATTTTTTTATTAGAGAGAGAAGAAAAGAAAGGAAAAAAAATAAAAATAAAATAAATCATGCAAGGCTTGGGTTTATATAGCAACACTTTTATTAAAGCTATATTAATTTTCAAAAAAGCAAATTTACAAATATTTTTTGACATTTATTATTAAAAACAAATGTCTAACAAATTATTCCAAGAATATGAATATTATAAAATTTCACATTTTTAAAACAATGTGATTGATTTTGATTACTGAAACTGATTTTTAGAAACATTGATTTGTTTTTTATATTTACGTGAATTTTTGAAAGATAGGGGAAAGGTCATTTTTATAATTTTCTGCAGGTTTCCTCTTTTATGATAAAAATTTTACTTTTATTTAAAAAAAATCAAGTCATTTTTAAAAATTATATTGGTTAATTTTTTTTTCAATTCAATATTGATGAAATTTTTTAATTTGATATTCTTAATTTAAAAAAAAAAAAAAAATTGTTCATTATGTATAAAAATACTTCAAGAAAATGAAACAATCTAGGCTTATAGAGCCTAAGTAGTGGATTCATAAATGGATTAATTTGTTAGTGCCTCATTTAATGAGTGTATTTTGAGAAGAGAAAATTTCATTAATTTTCTGGTCTTTATTGTGATTGGAAATATAGTGTGCATCTTTCTAAGATATTTGTTAACGTAATGTATATGAAATATCTTTCTAGGCTATGATTGGAATTTTTGAAATTGGCAGTATTTTGTTCATTTTTTATGTCAATTATTTGAAATGCATTCTTAATGAAATTGACAATTTTTTTTTTTTTTTTTTTTATTCAATACATGTTGTCTGTTCTATAATGTTGTTCATATACTATTTCTTTACTGCTATTTTTTGTATTCTCCTTCAGATATTCAATAAATTCATATAATTAAATTCAGTTAGTTTCTTTATTTGTTAAGCATACCACAGGAAACAAGTTGATCCAAACAAAAATTGAGGTGACTTATCTGCCCACTTCACTAAACAGGGCTTATTGTGACCCTAATTAAAAATCCTTAAATTACATTGAAGGAAAAAAAGCATGATGCAATTTTTGTTATTTCATAATGAGGAAGCGTTAAAAATTTCATAAAGTTTTTGTACCCTGCTCCTCAAAAAAAAAAAAGAAAAAAAAAAGCTAAATTACGAAAGATATTTACCCTTCTTCTCATTTTAATTTTACACGCATAAAAGGAAAAAAGAATTACTTTCTAATTTATGAAATTATTCATTTCATTATATTTTGTGGTAGACAAAAAATAGTTTGCTGTTAAACTTTTGACATTGAGTTTTTACTATAATTATGCAATTTGTAGTCCCTTGAATACAAAAATAAAACTTAGTGATTGGTCACTGTGTCTGTTATCAGCGTAATTTAAAAAGAAATAAATGAAGAAAGTTTAAGTTCAGTATTTTGAATGCTCTTTGAAATTTTTGACTAAGATTGGTACACTAGTGTGGGTAAAAATTTTCTGAATAATTTAAAACTAGTGGAGCCCCAAACGTCACATTTGTATTACTCAGCAATTCTCATTTTTTATTTATATGATTAATTTGCTAACCAGATGTGTTTTTGAGGGATACTGTCGTTGTATCTGTCTACATCACTGTGCACAGGTCATTCACACTTTATGGAAACAGTTTTAATAGTTGAGTTTTATGTATAAATGCAGCATTTTTTACATCAATTTGCTTCTATCTGAAAGCCATGGTTCTTGATAATAGCTCTAGCTCGAATTTTCCATGAAAGTAAATATTTCTCCTCGGAAAGTGCAGTTATGTAATCTTTGAGCCATCTATCAATTTTAGAAGCCATTTTCAAATAAAATCTTTTACATTCCAATACAAAAATAAAAATCTGGAGTGACTCTACTCAACTTTCTGAACATTGAGTAATTAACAGTTTTGTAGATAAAGTAAAGAAAGAGGAGTTGTTAAACAAACAAAAGAGAGAAAACCATAATAGAGTGTTTGAGTATTTTTCTCCCTATATTACATGATGTTTTATTGAACGCTACTGAACTTTGAGTCCATAGATCATAATGATAAAGAATTTTTCGTTGTGTCCCTGTAAAAACCTATAAATGCTAGATTTACCAAAATGCTTATTAGTTAGTGAAACAGTGATTTATAATATTCATATAAATTTTCAGCTCAATTGAATAAGGCATTTAGATGCTATTGCACTTTTAAAAATTTGGTCTCATAGGCCATAATGATAGAGAATCTTTCTTTGTGTCCCTGTAAAAAAACTACAAGTGCTAGATTCTCCAAAATCTATACAGATTGAGTATCTGTGACCTATAACATGTGTAAAAATTTTTTGCTCAGATTAATAAGGTGTTTAGACGCTATCACACTTTTAAAAATTTGGCCCCACAGGCCATAATGATAAAGAATTTTTCTTTGTGTCCCTGTAAAAAAATATAAGTATATCACCAAAATCAATAGGGTTCGTACTATGGTGACTTACAATATACGTACCAACTTTCAGCTTATTCGAACAAAGCGTTTAGACGCTAGCGTGTTCACTCACAGACATACACACATCATCGCAAAAATAGTGAAAATGGACTCAGGGGACCTCGAAACGTATACAAACATCAAAATCTCAAATTCGGATTTTATACTTTCCTCACTATAGTGTTCGAAAAGTAAAAAAATAGCAACCAATTATTCTAAAGTTGCCAAATTTTTATTTAAAACTGCAAAAGAAAAAATTATAAAATCGTGTCCATAAAGCATGAACGACCTACTGTATATATATTTCTTGGTAACTCATAAATACGTGTGCCAAACGATTATATGTGTTTGAATACTTTTGTGTAACTCTGTAAACTAATTATTAATTCTGTGTCCACCATTTTCTATCTATAGAAACCATGCTTTTAAACATTCTAACAACATATTTAATTTTATTATGTTGAATGAGATGCAACCAAGCTAAAGTGCACGTAAGAGACATCTAGTCTGTAAATTATAATGGGAAGAAATTCTTTTGTGTGTCCTTTATGCAATCCCTTTACACAAGCTGCAATATTATATGCTCAAATAAATATAAATGTTATACAGCTAATTCCATATTATTCATAAATGTTTATTTGTACCAAATTTGACATCATTTGAATGATTGTATAACGTTATCGGTATTCTTTTATGTGGTCCTAGAAATAAACCTTTCTCTACAGAAAACACATTTTAGCATCTTAAAAAAAATTTGATAATTTAATTATGTTGAAATCTGTTTAAATTCTGTCCTTACATCATAATTATAATATTTTGGTGTGTCTCTGTACACGAACCACAGACAGAATACACACCCAAAAATATACAGCTATATTGTATGGCACAAAAATCATGTATACTAATTTTCAAGTCAGTTGAGTGATTTTCGTGGCTGCTATCATAGTATAGACAGACATAACCCAAAAAGTTTCAACTGGGAGGCCTCCACTGATGTTTTGGCAATAAATTTCAAAAGGCAATAATAACTTAAATGTTTTATGAATTAAGTTAAATTGATTAACCTCTTGACTGCATTTGTTATACAATAACATTCTGTATTTTGTTGGACAAAGTCACACTTGATGTTCTGGTATATCATTGAAATTGAGACCATATTTAACAGCTTCATTCTTGTTTATTTGAAAGTAATTTGTATCAATTGCAGCAAAAAAAAAAAATATTTTAGTATTTTACAATGTCAAATATGAGCAGGGGTCATAGCAAAGGAATAAAAAAATATAGGAGTTTAAAAGAAAAAATATAGGAGTTTCATAGAAAAAAATATAGGAATTTAAAAGAAAAAATATATAGGAATTCCGAACGAAATATAGGATACATAGTAGTTCGGAGCGCATGTACACAAACAAAACTTGAGTACCATTATCCATAAAATTCTAAAATGTGTGTCCCCAATTACAGCCCTAATAACTTCAATTTTTAATAAACATCCTATAATTTCAAAAATACAATAGCGTATGCACGATTCTACAGTATAGGATCCATTATCCAGAAAGCTTGGGACCTGGGATATTCTGGATAAGGGGTTTTTCCATAATTCGGAACATTTTATTATAAGTATAAAAATGGTGCAAAATAATTTCACAAATAACAGTTATAAACATGAATAATATACATATACACTTTACCTATATATCTGTTCATTTAATAAATTATTTCCACAAAATAAAAAACATTTTTAATTAGAATTTTAAACTATAAATAATAATAGTAATAATAAATGAAAAATAAATAAACATATATAAAATTTAATTTTGGACCTGAGAATAAAATCCTTTCATTTGGATTTTGCAAGCATTTCAATGATTTTTTTTTTTTTTTTTTGCTTATAGTGTGTCTCTAATGCTAATTGTTCATAAATGTTTCAAATATTTTTAGCACATAATGTTAAATATTTTATGAAATGAATTCTAAAAATAATGGAAATTAATAAAAACTATTTAAAATTTTTATAACAATTGGGACTTCATGCATGCGACCTGAGTTCAAGGATAAAATTCATCTGCTATTGGGCACTTTAAGAAGTATGTATTATTAATGTTTATCTGTTAAAAAATACCATAAAAATTCGTTTTCTAACATAAATTTGCAACATTTTCAGTAATTATTTGGACAATTTTGTGATCGCCGTATTTCCCCAGAATAACACCGTAGCATTAATGAAAACAGGTTGTAAAACTATAATTCTGACCACTGCTATTGTATAACTTTAATTATTAAATTTTACAATAATTAAAAATTTTGGTAGTTGGCATTTTGCATTCTGGTTTTCGGAACATTCTGGATAACGGGTTTCCGGATAACGGATCCTATACTGTATTAACACATTTTAGAAAAATACATGGTTAGAAAAATAGCCATCATTTAATCCCATATATGAAAAAATTAGATCAACTGGAATTTTGCTCACTTGCGGAATCTGATTTAGATCAAGGATTTCAGTGCATGGGCCTGCGCATTCACTTTGATAAGGGCCTCCAAATCAGAGACTATTACCTTAGACTATTACCTTAAGTGACAAATCTGTCACTTAAGGTAACAGGTGACAAGTCTGTCACTTAAGGTTTAAGTTGACAAATTGGTCAATATTATTAAAAAACAAAGAATTTTTTTTTTTTTTTTTTTTTTTGGGGGGGGGGTGTAAACAAACCATAGTCAAACTTATCAAACAATTTTGAAAGGCACTCTTATTCTATATTAATATTATATACAAAAGAATGAAACTACTACATTCCTCTAAAAGTCCAACTAAGTCAAGCTTTTAAAGTTAGTAATGTTGGTAAGTAAATGGGCATATCACACGGGAGCATATATACTCAACACAACATTATACACAACATGTTCACTCAGCGTCGTTCAAAGTTGGGGAAGCTGAACGAATGAGAAACCGATCAGCTGTCCCTAGGATTAACCCGAACTGATAGTGTGATGTATAAAGGTGGCTAAAGGTATTCCAGGAAAAAATCATGTCTATTCCTCCTATTGGTCAATTTTTATGAGCACACTCAACACAGTCAGCTTTTTGTAAACGTCTTCAAAAAAGTTGATCATCTGAAAATGTGCTGTCCTTGAGCAAGGTCAGGCTGAGTGTGTTGGGTATAATGCTGTGTTTAGTAAAAAGTTGAGCAAAAATCTCTCGTGTGATATGGCCATAACATGTCTTGTGAGAGCAAAAATGTATTGTCATAAATTTGGAAATTGATGAAAGGATTTTTTATTAGCTTAAAAAGTTCACTATAAAGAATATGAACCAACGGTTCTTCTACTTGCATAATTTAAAAAAAAAAAAAAAAAAAAAAAATTAAGCTTTCACCTACCGATTTTTAAAAATGTAAATGTGTCAAAGTGGTAGAATCAGTAAGAACAGTTCCCAGGAATCGATATGAATGAGATTGCAACTGGCTCTTGATATCACTTTCTGGAATAAATTTCAGGAAATATTCATTTAATGCTTCTCTCTCTTCATTTAATGCTCTCAAAGTTGGGGAAGCTGACGAATAATAAACCGATCAGCTGTCCCTAGGGTTCCCCCGAACTGATAGCATGATTCACGTATTCTAGTAATGACTGGTATCAGTGTCATCCACCTATTATTTATAAATCTCATAATTTCTTCTTTCTTAGTTCCAACTTCAGGGTGGCTACAGAGATTCGGGAAAAAAGTTCCCTGATTTTTCCATGATTTCCATGACTAATTTTGACAAACTTCCATGATTTTCGTTATCTTTTACATACATTCACCAATTTTGTGTATATCATATTAATTCTTGTGTAACATGCACACTAAAACACTACAATTAAAAAAAGTATACTGATGAGCAAATACCTCAATTTATTTATTTATTTTGTTCACTTACAAAAAGGAAAATAAAATGAAAAACTCAAAATTTTGGAGAAATTAACAAAATCATAAAAATATGACTCATTTTAATTGCACAACATATTAACATCAAGACAAAAAAATATTTATTTATTTTTTAATGTTAATGTGGTAACATTCAACTAGAAAGCAGCCAATCCTGTGCAATCATGGTAAAGATAACATGTGTTTGGCGATCTTTCTATCATGCTTGCTGGACAAAAATGAAAATTTCCATGATTTTCGGGTGTTTTTATAAAATTCCTGATATTTCCAGATTGATAAAGTACCCTGATTTTTCCATGATTTCCCTGATTGTCGCCATGCTGAACTTTGATTTGGACACCTGGGAAATCTTCTTTGCAAGCCGAATATTTATGAAGCAATTTAAACATAGTATCCAAAAAATCTTTAATACCCCAGTGACTAACTACTTGAGTCATTGCATTCTTGAAGGAATTATGCACAATATGCAAGTTACAAAAACTATGATAAGAGGCAGAAAATCTCTATCATTTAGTTCACTGTCAATTTCTTCAAGTCATTTTTGGTTAACAGATGGTCCATCAGAGCTTACAGATAACAATTTATTAACTGGTAACTTATCAAGTACAAGTGTCAAATATATCTTGTTTTTCAAAATATCTGCTGTAGCATGACCCAGTGCAAAAGCATGCAGGAAGTTACTAACAATTTGGTTACGCTCTTCATCCCAAAATTTTATATCTGGTTGCTTTTTTCCATTATCAGTTGTTTCATTGAAAGCAGAGAAAAGAAATTAGTTCATAAATCTTCAGAGTATTATTTGTAGCTAGTAAATTTTTGCAGTTTGGATATCCTCTAACAGTAGACGTAAAAAAAAATATATATATATAGGAAATATAGGAGTTGGTGTAAAAATATAGGAGAATATCTGCCAAATTGCAAAAATATAGGAAAAATAGGAAATATAGGAGGACTATGAGGCCTGTATGAGCAACATATTTTTTGATAGCGAAAGTTTAAAAAAAAGTGATTGCATAGCTGCCAAGTACTCAGATTTTCCCGGTGTTACGCCTATTTTTATTATATATTTCGAATTTCCTATGAAAACTTAGACTTTTTTTTTTCCAAACTGATAATCAATTCACAATTGCAGAGATTCCAAGTTTCCTAATATTTAGCCAGTTTCTCGAAAAAATCGAACTTCTCTTATTTAAAATTTTCCTAAAGAAATCTCATGATTTTCCGTAACTGCATACAAAAAGAAAAAAAAAATTGGCCATCAAATGCCTTGCAGAAGCTTTGCAATTTCCAATCTTTCTCTATCCACAGCATAGGTAAATGTTAATTTTAAACTTTTCATTAGATTTTAGTAATAAGATATTTGTTCAATATCTCTCTATCATGTGAATATTTCGTCTGACATCATTCTTTTTATAAATAAAATTTCAACTAAGAAACCCAAATTTTCTATTTAAAAAAAAAAAAAAAAAGAGTTAAAGGAAAGAAAAAAATGAAATAAATATAAGAAGAAAAACATTTTTTTTTATTTTTTCTTTCAGCATATTACACCATTTTTATGAGATAATCATAGTTTAAGAACATAATTTAATTGTTAGCCATTTTGTTCTCATTTTAAAATATTATTCCATTTTCAGAAAATATTTTATTATACACTGTATGTAGTATGTTCTAGAACTTTCTATTTTTCAAAATTTAGTGAGCACTTTGTGAATCAATTTTATTTCATGCCTTTCCAATTTTATTTCTAATTTTTCCTATGAAGTACGGAAATAATTATTTAAATCTGATTAGTGGAACTCTATACACGTCATATGGCCCGATTTTCTAATTGTCATTATTCAGGGTAACAACATATTTCTAAATTTCTCACTTTTGGCTTTATGTCATCATTGTTTTCTTTTGTTTATAACATGTCCGTTAGCCTTTTCGCTATCTCTCCAGTTATCTGCTCAACCGCTATCAGCTGGTGACTTTCCGTGATAACTTTTTTCACCCACTTCAAAAAGTCAACACATGTCGCAGTGTGCTCTATCTTACTCTTCCTTTTTCCCCCAACGATATCAGGGGGGAGGATTTTGGTTTTTTTTGCCTTCAGGATACTTTTATAGTGGATGTTGGATGCCCCCCATGATGAATTGCTGTATTTTTTTTTTATTATGAAGCAGGAAAATATATAATAAAAAAGTTTGGTTCTTCATATGTTCTCTTATTTTCTTTGGAGGTCTATATTTTAAATATTTTTATACTCCTTTTTCATCTGGTGAAGAATACTAATGGTAAATCCCGAAAATATATTATTTTGATGGTTAAAAGATAATTTTTAACGGAACTTCATACTGTTCAACCCCTGGGTTCATGGCCATTCTTCTTTATGTTTTAATTGCCCAATTTTGGCATGACACTCTCGCTCATGAATTTTGTTTTACACCCACTGCCCACCCTACTAACAATCAATGATCAAATGCCTCAGAGATACCTTGCAGTTTCCAATCTTTCTCTATCCTCAACATAAATGTTAATGTTCTTTTTAAACTTTACTAGTTTATAGAATCTAAAAGTAGTATAACTGCTCAATATCTCTCAGTCATATGTTTTTGTAATCCCCCCCCCCCCATTCCTCCACGCTAAAGATCAACAATCGAATGCACTGTAAAAGTTTTGTAATTTCCAATCTTTCTCTATCCACAGCATAAATGTTAATGTTCATTTTAAACTTGCTTTATTAGATTCTAGAACCTATAAAGAGGTAGAATTGTCCAGTATTTCTCACTCTTTAATTAATTACAGTGAAGTGCAAAGTGAAGATGACAAAGCAACAGTGAACTACAACGATAGTTAAATAAATAATACCTAGCAGTTTGTTTCAATTTTTTCAATACTAATTACTTAAAGTTCTTAATATCTTACATATGTCACTAAAATCATAAAATAAATGAATTCGTGTATAAAATCCTCTGCTCTTAAAAATTACTCCATGCCCCAAAAGCAAAATTTCTTTTAAATAAATGTGCACCGAAAGGGTTAAATAGGAAAGGAGGGGGCAGTATCTACCTCTCCATAAAAATATCATATGCATGAAACAGTTACTAAAACTAGCAGTGTAATAGAAAGTGATACAAGTGCCATAAGACTTTTTTTTAATGGAAAAAATGTAGTTAAAACTTTTTCTAAAATTTAGACTTCATTTCCAGGTAAGTGAACACCTTGTAACTAACTACATATAAGAAAGACCATCCGAAAGAGGATATATGTGTGTGTGTGCTACATATCAGATTTGAAGAAAATAGCTAGAACAGTTTTTAAGACACAGACTTAAATTAAAACACATTACCATTTCCAACATATTGGTTTTCCAATATTCACCAAAAATTAACAAACTCATCTGTATACCTGACCTATCTTAATATGTTTCATTATTCAATCTTTTGTTTTTGGAGATATGATTTATAGAAGATTTCTCTCCACACCAACCAAAAAAAATTTTTTTTTATTTACTCAAGACGCTAAATCATGTAAATTAGATGAAAACTCAGTATCAAAATTTTTGGCTCAATATACAAGCATTAATTATTTAAAATTATTAAAGCATTAAGCCAATTAATTACAGTAATTGGGTAATGAAGGTAATAATTACAATTTTTTTAAATAATAGTAAAATTAAATTCAGTGAAATGAGAATAGTCAAAAAGTTTGATATTAAGTTTTCACCTGATTTACATGCTTTAAGGTCTCAAGTACTGTTGCTGATCGAGAACTACTGTAATTAATGTAAGTTTACATTAATTACAGTAATTGGGTAATGAAGGTAATAATTACAATTTTTTAAATAATAGTAAAATTAAATTCAGTGAAGTCAGAATAACTGAAATCCATATTATTCTAAATTGAAATCTTAACTAAAATAAAAATTATTTTAAATCTATATATATCAATTCAGTCAGATTAGAAAAAATAGCACCATAGATAGACTTGGTAAGAAGGTAGACTAAAATCCAATAGCTCCTATTTGAGTACCATATTTTTCAATATCACAAGCAGTATTTTGGATTTGGGGAAAAGAGCTAATTGAAATCTATGTTCAATTTTGTTTTCATTGTTACACAAGGTGTGGCTATTAAATAATGAGACTATTGCTGTAAAACATTTTATTTTAAATTTATACATATTTAGTTATTATCACCTTCAATATACACCCCTCCTCTATCCCTCCATGCGATTTTTCCATTGTTCGAAACAGTGTTGGAAGTATTGTCCTGTAAGCTCCTGCATGAGGCGTGCCGCTTTTTCTTTAACAGCTCTAAGTGACTCAAATCGTGTTCCTTTTAATGCAGATTTAACTTTGGGGAACGGATAAAAGTCACATGGGGCCAGGCCAGGCAGATATCTAAAACTGGGATGTTGTATTTGGCTAGAAACGCCTTGACAGACAATGGCGTGTGAGCTGGCACGTTGTCTTGATGAAGAACCCATGACTTGCTCTTCCACAATTCGGGTCGTTTTTCCCTTACCCCTTCACGGAGTTGAGCAAGCACCTCAAGATAGTAATGTTGATTAATAATAATAGTTTGACATTCAGGAACCCAGTACAGGTACACAATACCATGAATGTCGAAAAAAAAAAGGATCATCATCGCTTTGAATTTCGGTCATCATCTCCAAAGTCTTCTCAGCCATCTTGGAAACGCTTGAACCACTCATAAACTTGCGCATGTGATAAACATTCATCGCCATAAACTTGTTTTAATAAAAGGTAAGTTTCACTAGCATTTTTACCAAGTTTCATGTGAAATTTCACAACAATTCGTTGCTCTACTTTTACACTTATCATGTTTTTCCGGCAAAACGAAACAAACACCTTTTACACAAATGAAGGTTATGGTCAGACTGATTTCTCTACAAACACAGGAGGTGCTGCAATCGAAAGAGAAGGCTTTAGATGCACAGCTGTCGGTTATTCAGATTTGGTGCATATGTAGTTCATCTGTAGCAGCAATAGTCTCGTTATTTAATAGCCACACCTCGTATGCAATTTGTACAACAATGCCTGGCTAATGAAACCAGATATCCATTTTATTTCTATTTGGCAAAAATCTAAAATAATTAAATTTCATAAAAATTAATAAATTTGCACAAAACTAATTACAAAATTAATATTTCTTTATTATTATATATTTTTTTTACAAAAATATGGCTTGTCAAACAAAAGAAAATATAATTTGCAAAAATTAACATGCTACATTGTCAATAAATTACTACACATAAAAAATGCATCTAAAATAAATAAATGGTAGGTAGAATAACCTTTTACTTAAGCTCTGTTTAAAATGGCCATTTAAATGATTTCTAAAGATACGATTGATTTCAGTTCATTTCAACATATTAAATTACTAAACCATTGTTTTCCCTATTTTAAAATAGTGTCACATATAAAAATTGATAACATCACTTTCAAAAGTTATTGAATTGTTAAGTTAATCCTTTTCAAACACAATTGGGGAAAACAAACAAGCAACAAAATAAGAAAAGTGAAATTCTTGTATTTATTATCGTGCAATTCATATGGACCAGTGTCAAGTCAAGAAAATATATAAAAAGTCAAGAAAATATATAAAAAGCTAAGAAAATATATAAAAGTCAAGAAAATATATACAAATTTTAAACAAATCACTACTGCATCAATGTTTAACAAAATTAAATAATCAATGATGAATAATATTTGTTTATTAACACTTAACAGATTGATTGTATTTTCTCTGTCTCGGTTTCCGGAAATTTTTTAAAAGAAATAAACATGTATATATGGGCATTGTAGTTTTATTGAATAAATACTATTTAATTTTTGAATAAAACTGTATAAAGCTTTCATTTGCATGTCTAATAGTCTTTATGAATGTGATATTTTATAAAACATCCACTCTTATGGGGTGGCTACAGAAATATTGAAAAAAAAATTCCATGATTTTTCCCTGACTAATTTTGACAGATTTCTATGATTTTTGTTATTTATTATATACATTCCATAATTTTGTGTTGCTATTAAACCACTTTCTGAAATATTGTAATTCAAAAATCTATACTGATAGGCGAAAATATCTTAGTCTTTTTATATATTTTTTTCTTTGTTCACTTTGTTAACAGACATAAAAAGGAAAATAAAATGAAAAATTTGGGGGATATTAACGAAATTATTAAAATATGAATGATTTTAAACTGCACAACATATTAACATCAGAACAAGATTAGTTTTTTTTTTTTTTTCTTTTTTTAATGTTAACTTGGCAAGATTCAACTAGAAAGCAGCCAATCTTGTGCAACCATGGCAAAGATAACACCTGTTTGGCGATATTTCAATTGTATTTGCTGAGCAAAAATGAAAAATTTCATGATTTTTGGGTGCTTTTACAAAATTTCCCGATTTTTTCATGATTTCCCTGATTGTTGCCAACCTGGCTTATTAAGTGGAACTTGCATAATTGACATATAACAGTTCCACGTAACCCCGCCCTTTAAAACAGCAAACAGAAATCTATGTTGCCTGTCTTAGGCAGTCATAACGCAAAGATGTAGATTTACATAACCCGTCTGTTAAGTGTTAATATTGAAGAAATCTTCCAATTTTAATGTTTGTTCACGCATTAATAATGAGCTCATTTTGTATCTGCAAAAGAAAAACGTAAACAAAGACTTATAACCTAGACAAAACTTTTACAAGTTAGAGGGATTTAACTGTAGTCCCAAAAGACCACACAAATTACAGGGATGCCACTCAAAAAATTTTGAAAAAAGAGGAAATCATGAGAAAAGTAACTAGTATGTTGTGGCCACCACGAGACTTTTTTCTATATTTTCCTATACAAATTCACCCAGTAACAATAATTTAAAAAAAAAAAAAAAGTGGGACTTTGACAAAATTTTGGGTAAAATGTGAAAAATATTCTAAGTTTGTCAAAACACAGAAACCGTGGGACTTTGACAAAATTGGGGGAAAAATGCAAAAATATGATAAAGTTTGTCAAGACACGGAAACCGTTGGACTTTGACAAAATTAGGGGAAAAAAGCAAAAATTAGTTTAAGTTTGTCAGAACACGGAAACCGTGGGAGTTTGATAAAATTAAGGGGAGAGAAAAAAAAAAAAAAATTATTTTTTTTTTCGTAAAAAGTAAAAAAAATCGATAATTTTGTTTTAAATTATCACAGATTTATAGTTCAACCATTCGTTTTAAAGGTACTGATGAGACCTTTCGAAAGATACCCATCTTGAAAATGTTTGCCCTATATCACCCTGTTAAAAATTTAGAAAAAGCGGGATGGCAACGCAACCTGTAAGACGATTTTTACCAAAAGTTAATAGGCACTAATTTATGTCAAGGTGCAACTGCATACCAAATTGTATGAAATTATGTGCAGTAGTTCCAGAGATACAGTTGCCACAAAATTTTGTCACACACACACACACAGACAGACAGACATTTTCTAAAAATGGTAAAATCGTGTTCTACAGCTCTCAAAACGTGTAAATCCATCAAAAACCCGAAATCGAAAATTTTTACGAATCCAATACTTTCTTCTATTGAAGATAGAAGAAAGTAAAAATTCTGATATTTTTTGTATATTTATACGAGAATTCTGTAAATTAATGTACAATAAAATACATAAAATATAATTTGAATATTGTAATAAATTAAAAAAATAGTTATTTTACAATCAAAGGCTATAATATTTTAAGCAATATAAAAGAATGGAAAAGAATTATTTAAAAAGTTTCTAAATAAACCATAGTCTGACTATCCAAAGGCTGTATATATGGCAATCAAAAGAAAATAATTACCCATATAAGGAAATACTTCTATTTCTTTGTAAGTTCTAGCATAGCCTCCTAAACTAGATGCCTGTTGCGTTGTTTGGAAACTTGGCAACTGTTGAAGCGGTAGACAGCGCCACCTGGTACAGATTGTACGACTTTCTTATTCAACTGTCACCAATAATTTTAAGAAGTGATATATATAATCGACATTTCTTAGATTCTATTCGCCTTTTACGTATATCATATCCCACTTAAAATTTTTTGGTGACTGTTGAACAAAAAATTCGCGCAATCTGTACCAAGTGGCGCTTTCTACCGCTTCAACTGTTGCCAAACTTTTGAGCCACGCGACAGGCATCTAGTTAAGGAGGCTATGGTTCTAGAATCTAATAACACAACTTTATTATGAACACTGACATTTATGTTATGGATGGAAAAAGATTGAGAATTGCAGAGCTTCGCCCGGTTGTTTGTAGGACGATTGCTAGTTTTAAGGGGGGGGGGGGGAGAGGACAATATAACAATGTATATGAGAAATATTGAGCAATCATACCTTTTTAAAGGTTCTAGAATCTGATAAAGGAAATTTAATACGTATATTGACATTTATGTCGTGGATGGGTAAAGATTAAAAATTGCATAACTTCGATAGTCTGTTTGATCGCTGATCATTAATTTGAGGGGAGGGGGACAGAAAAAAATTATAAAAAGCAGAAATCCGCTATTCAGCGGAAAAGTGGCATCCCTGAAATTATAAATTATTGGCCAGACATAAGGTATTATGACATATTTATATGTAAGTGTACATTTTTCATGCATATTTTTATTGAACATATCAATGCTTTTATGTGAAAACAGCACAAAAACTTTGAGTCTAGAAGCAGTCTGTGATTCTGTTTTATTTATGACAATTCATACAAAGATAGAAAAGTTTAATGTTTCAAGTAACTGATTTAGATTTATAAATTTTGTAAAATAGATTTTACCAACTTACAGTAAAATACATACTTGCCAACATCCTAATTAATATTCCGCAGTATTGTTAACCCCACCTTCTTTTTCGCACCAGTATATTTTTGTAGTATTTTCTTTCTTATTTAATCGTAATTACATTTGCAGAATATTACTCGTGTAAAAAATAGGGCGGGACTAGCGACACTATGGAATATTAATGAGCATGTTGGCAAGTATGAAAATACAAAAGGTGGTGAAGAAAATAAGCCACCCACATTTTGAAATCTTAAAATTAAATTTCAAAAGTACATAACAATTGTTTGAGGTTGAAATAATTAAGCACTATTTTCCATCAGGCCAAAAATATAGGTACATCTGCAATATGGAAGCAACAACACAATATAGTACTGGTTATAAATTTTTTTAAATGAGCAATTGAACGTATTAACAATGTTTGTCAAACACTGGTAACTGTGGTTAGAAGCTTGTTTTTTTTATATCATATTCTTCAAATATACACTTCAACTTTTTAAAGACATAAAATAGAAGAAAAGAAAAAATTGGTTCATGAAAGCATTTTAGGCAACATTTGATGATGATTTTGTAGACAATTGTCGCTATGTTGCCAACACAAACTTTTTTTCTCCGCTAAAAGTACACATGAAAATTCACTAAAAATATCAATTTCCCATAGCACCAGTGCAATGTAAAATCCAATCCCTTAAACCTTTATTTTTTCCCAGTGATAGTGTCAAAAATCCACTAAATTTAGCGGAAATTCCACTAAATTGGCAATACTGGTTGCCATGCTGATGTGCACCCTTGTGACATAATAATTACATTAATGCTCTAGTGATTATCAAGGTTATTTAAACCCCATGTTAACCTATAACATACCTGCCAACATTGATGGATCAAAATAATGGAGATTTTATAAGAGGCATTTTCAGGCCTAGAAAACATTGATGTGTTTTCGACATATGACAGTATTTTAATAGTTTAATCCATGGCTTAAATTATCAAAAAGTTATATGGGTAAGTTAAATTTAATTATTTAATAAAAATTTAGTAATTATTAATTAAAAATAGTAATACATATATATAGGTTCAAGAGAATTTTTTTCAACAAAAGCAAAATCTTGCTTAAAAAAAATGAAGGTTTGTTGAAGTTTTGAATAAATTATAGGTATAACTTTAAAATCTTCATAATAAGGGAGAAATGTTTAGGAATAACAGAGGGTAGAAGACAGTCCCAAAATAAGGGAGAGTTAGCAGGTATGCTGTATGTATAGGTGTTGGCACATAAGGGCACGAGGGGGGTGGTACTTGCCCTCTTTTGGAAAATTCGATTTGGTAAAAAATATTTTCAAATTAATTTTTTTTAATTATATTTAAGGTTTACAAACTATGTCGATAATTTAAATTGCTTAGTAAAATTTATATCACAGAGTCAATTAAAAACTGGTCTTGAGAGTAGATGTCGACTCCACAGTAAGTTTTTCAGATTCTGGTTGGTTTGGTACAAGCAGTATAATTTTATAAAAATGTCTTAGCTTAAATTACATTTTTAAAAAAGTTGTTGGTGCTTATATACAGACCTGCTTAATCATCTGAATAACCTAACCAATCAACCATTTAGTTGAACTTAATTACTACATTATATAGAAACTTTTAGTTTTTCAACTTACCCCCCTCACCCATGGAAAAATTTCTGGTGACACCACTGCCAATGGCCGAAATTTATCGCATTTTTACTCTTTACATAATGCATATTTTTAAATTCCACCTTGACATCACAAAAATTCATAATTTGTAAATCAGCACTTGTTTTTGAAAAAACTGTTTTTTTTTTTTTTTTTTTTTGGCCTTAAAAATTTATTTTAAAACTGTAGAAAGCAAAATTTTCACTTACTAAAACATTAAAAAAAAAACTGATTTAACAGTCATGAATTTTCTGAACGTAAAATTGGAATTTCAAAAAGTGTGTTTTATGTGATGAGTAATAATGAGTTTGAATGATCTTAAAGCTTGCTGACAGAAAGTACAAAGATTATGTATTAATGAACTTCATTTCTGTTTTTGAACAAAAACGTGGAAAATAAACAGTAAAGAGAATGAAAAACAGTAATAAATATTTAAAGTATTTAATAAGAGAAATCATATTTCACATTTCAAATAAATAAGTACTTTTTTAATGCTGATTGTAGGACAAAAGGACAACCTATTCTTACAGAGTTCATTCTCAAATGTACCGTAAAATTCCGATAGTAACCCCTCCTTTTTTCAAGGGGAAATTTGTCAAAACTGGGGGAGGGTTTATAATCGGAAGTTTCCGGAAAAGTATGATGACTTCGGAAGAGGGGAGTGGGGCTATAATCAGAAGTTTCACAATCTTTTTCTAAAAGTATAAATTTTATGAATATTCTAATATATATTAATGGTTACTAAATTGTATTAACAATATTATAATACTGATTATTATTTATTAAATTTTATTAATAATAAACAATTTTTATTAATCAGTTTACATTTAACAGAAACAAACATGTGATAAACAAATCGCGTTCGTGAAGCAAAGCGAATTAGTCTAAAAGATTCGCTAGCAGTTAAAAAAACAGTTATTTGCACTGCTATTAACTGATATGCAAGAACAAAACAGGGTGAACGATAACTGTTAAAACGCTATTTAAAGATTTAAAATTAAAAAGAGAACTTAAAATTTAGAAAAGAGTTGTGATCGCAAAAACAGAGTTGCATAAGCAAGATTGTGAAAACCACAGCCACTTGCAGATAGCAGTTAATGTTTTGAAGTTTAAAGAATGTAAACAACGCTGCATTTTTTAATTTGGAGTTATTTTAAAGTTTCTAAATAAACATATAAGACTTCAGAAGTTAAAAAAAAAAAGTATGTTTGCAATGCTCATGGGAAAAACAAAAGAATGACGAACTTAGCCACCAAAGGTAAGGGAGGAGGGCTTATAAACGAAATTTTCCAAAAAAGTAAAGTACGTCAAATTTCAGGTGGGGGGGGGGGTATAATCGGGAGGGTGGTTACTATCGGAATTTTATGGTAAGTACCTCTAAGGAAGAGGGTGTCATACAAATCTCCTCTCCTCTAACCCTTGCAAGTAGAAAAATATCTAAATGGTAAAATGTCTTAGAAAAGGGTAGTGCACTCTGCAAGATAAACATAGAATAAGAGATAATTTTATAATTTTCATAATAGTATTCTTTCAAACAAAAAATACATATTATCCTAAATATAGGATATGTTGCAAAAAGTTTTTTTTTTTTTTTTTTTTTTTTTTGTAGAATACATCTTCCATACATAATACATGTACAATAAATAAATAAATAAATAAAGCAATTTATAAATAATTTTAAATATATTAAAATATTTCATAAATTATGCAATTACAGCAAAACTAATTCTTTTCTAAAATGATCAGCATGAAGTGAAAGTAAAAATCCCATATAATACTTAGCAAAGCTCGGAAAAAGAAAAAAAAAAAAAACATTTTTTTTAGTAGATTCTTGAAGTTGCTAAGTTTTATTATTTATATGAGTACATACAGACTACACAAAATATTATACTTTTATGTAAAATGTATTTTTAAAATAAATGTTTGGTAAATAAATAAATAAAATACTGTAAAAGCACTTATTTTCGCGAGCCGAAATTTTCGCGAAAATGAAGATATCGGTGATTTCGCGAATTTTATATGAACAGAACCGAAAATTGAAAATTTCCGAAAGTACTTAAATATAGAACCCTTTCCGCATAAGATTTTTAAGAAACTTCCTTTTGTCCGAAAAGTTCACCCCCTCTCCATCGCTCTAAAATCAACTTGTGCTTACAAAGGTGTTTATACATAAACTTTGTTCTTGGAATAATTTTGAATGGCTTCAAAGGAGCTGATATAAACATTGTAAGTGAATGAGCTGCATTCTATTAGTTGTATTATTGTTTTATATTCAAGAAATAGTTGTACAGTATTCAAGAAATAGTTGTAAGAAAGAAAGTTGTCATAAATGAGTTTGTAACTGTGCAATAAATCATTAAATTTTGATAAGTGAAAAATTTCTGATTTTTTTATTATTATTTGAGGCAAAGAAAAAAAAAATTGTATGCCCCGCCCACCCCAAGGGAAGAAAATAATTTTGCAAAATCCCTATAGAGTGCGTGTTGCATACACACAGCCAACCGATACATCAAAAAATCGTCTTCCTTAGATAATTTGGAGCAGAGTCATGCTGAAAACGTGTTTTTACACAGACTCCCGGACGATCCTAGAGGGTGGAAAGAGGGGGAATTTTAGAAAATATCTTTATACTACGTGTTGGATACGTATAACTGACCTGCATATAAAAAATCGCTTTTCTAAGATAACTTGAAAAAAAAGTATTTCGCGAAGCTTAAATTTTCGTGATTACAAAGGACTCGCGAAAATAAGTGCTTTTACAGTAACTAAAATATTTTTCTAATGACTAAATAACATTGGCATAAATGATTTTGCAAAACAGCAAACTACTATACCCCCACCATCACCCTATTTACTCTAAGCATACTCCATAATGATTAAAATCATTTTTTATATTATAAATATTCAACATGCACATGTCGTAAAAGATGGAAGAATTTTTTAATCTGTTTATTATCAGTTACCTAAATTCCTGACCTTTTCAGACACTTACAAATGTTGAGTGGTACTAGTCTTATTTTTTTTTTTTTTTTAGATAATGGCAATTAAGATGACTAATATTTACAAGAATGAAATCATAAGTTTAAGATTTAACCACAAAACATTTATAAATATTACCTACCATTTCAAATTTATACTAAGATGTCAGCAAATGGTGTTATTTATTAACATGTTTTGAGAAAAAGCTGTTTTATCTTCATGATAAAAGCAATATTCTCAAAAGAAAAAATATATATATTAAGAATTCATTTTAAAAAATAATAATTGAATGTTACTAATTATGATTAGATAGTAATAAGTAAGAATTTTCATTTACATAGTCAGTTTTATTAATATTCTATTTTAATAAATAATTCTAATTATTTCAAGAATATATTTTTTCAACCATACATAATTGACTTTAACCAATAAAAGATTGTTTATTAACCCTCGCTTTTCTAAGATCAAGGCGTTACTGCTGAAAAATTGCTTTCACGTTTGCCGAAAATCATCAGCATTACGCCTTTTTTGTATTGTTTAGAATAAATCGTCATGCAACGTTCTACTGGTTACATTTGCTATCTGTGACGAATTAGTGCATTTTTTGAATGTGGTGGACTTAACTAAATTTCAACTACAAAATGGGGTCAAAATGACCCCCATCTTGGGAAAGTGAGGGTTAATACTAAAAGTAATATTTGAAATTTAATTCTAAAAAAATAATTCTGAGAATTTCGTAAAATTCATATATTACAAACAGCTTTCAGAAAATCAGATGAGAGGGGAGTGGGGTGATCCAGGTTTTAATTTTTGGGCCCCATTTTTGTAAAAAAAAAAAAAAAAAAAGCAGTACATTAGGGAAATATATCTGTACTGATAAGTATAAAGGATTTAAGTCCAAAAATGTCGATTTTGAGTTAAGTACATAGTCAGACTCAGAAAAAAATTCTCTGTCGATTGGTATAAAGGATTTAAATCAATGTCATTTAGTCTTTGAGAAAATCCATTAGTAAAAAAAGATTCAAGTCAGAAATTTAGCATTAATCTTTGGTATAAAATATTTAATTCAATTTTTTCTTTTATTAAATGAAGATTGACAATCATTGAATGGTATAAAGCGTTTAAACCAACATAATCCCTTTTTCCTAATCGATTCTGCTCATTAGCTTTTAGTTAGTTTAACTTTATTTTTCGTCTCCTGAAAAATCAAGAATATGGACTTAAATCCTTTATACTTATCAGTACAGATATATATATATATATATCATGCAAACCTTCTACTTTAGCAGTCTCTCAATATAATCTTCAATATAAAGTTTATAATTTTTCATTGAACCAAGTATACGCACTCATACTGAAAATATGAAAAAAATTATAAAAGGATCATTTTTATAAAACACGCTCTTATTTATCTCTATACTTTGTAAAGGGGCAGCAAAAAGGTCCCAATTTTGCATGGATTGAGATTGACTTCTGTAAATACAAACTTCTACTTAAAAAAAAAAAAAAAAAAAAAAAAAATTGAAAGCTTAAAAAAATATTTTTCAAATTTTACTACCTTATTCTGATAAGTGCATTAAACTTCCAGCTTTTATTTACAAAATCTGATTTATGTTTGAAGGATGAACAATGTGAATGAAGAACATAAAACAAATGTTACAAATATTAAAATAATAGTCAAAAATCGCCTTTCCGTCAAAGAATTATTTAATTATACAGAACGTGCATTTAAAAAAAATAAGGGGAAGGGGTATCATTTAGGATCATTATAAGATTTAAAACCTTTCAAATCTGGCTTAAGTTTTACCCATAAGCCAGATGTTTTTAGAGTACTGGATGCAAAATTATCATCAACTGATACACATTTAATACTTTCATCAGAAGAGGAATTTTCAGGATTACAGCTATTAATAAAACGTAACGTTCTATGTTTACAGTTTTTTGGCAAGGAATAAAAACGTTTCTGCTCCATATATTGGTCTAAGGAGTCACCATTTTTCAACAATAACATTACAGAAATTGGCAATAAGGAATCGGATTTCAGATCAGCCCAAATGTTACTGCTGATGATTCTTTTGAAAAACTGTATTTTGCAGCTTTGTAGGGATGCATAGTCAGAGATGCACTCGTCGCTGAAAGATGTAGAAGGTAGTGCTATGTGATAAAGCTCCTTGGGACTCATCAAGTTAGCGCCTAAATTTAAAACAATTTCCATCACATTCTTGGTCTCTAAGATTCTTGTCAGTTCTTTGAAGAACTCTTCAAATTTAAAAATGGATTCAAAAAACTTCTGTTCAGAACGAGAACTTATGATACTTTTAGTTGAGATGGCATGCTAAAAAAAGAAAATATATATTTAAAAATAAATACAAACAACAATTATAGATATTTTGACTGATTAAAAAAATGTCTCAAGTCTTAAAAAAAAAAAAAAAAAAGAATAAGAATGTCATTCTTAAGGTTTCTTTTTTTCCCCCCCAATTCCTACTATTAGTTCATACTCTCCCTATATACTATATCTTGCAATCGATTTTTAACTAACTTCCCCACTAGCTAAATATTTGAAACTTTCAAGATTGCTCAGAACACAGTGACAACACAATACTTCGAAGTCCGATTTTCAAATTTTTTTTAATAAGTTTTCTTATAATTAATTAAAATATGAAAATAATAACATCCTAATACCGTTAAAATAGCCATTAAAATATTAGCTATAATTTAATTGTTGCCAAAAAAATTTACGAGTTCATTTCCTTTCGACATAAAAATAAATACATTTAATTAAACGTGAACGTTAAAAAATTATAAAAAGTTAAATTATGCATCTCACAAAAATTGACGTCATTATCACTTTAAAAATTTTATGCACATTGATAAGAGCTCTATGATTCATCAGAAAATCTAAAACATGGTACATAAAAAGTTTTTTTTAATCTTATATTTTTCTTTCATTTTGCACATGCACTTCTTATTTCCTAATTCAAAATTATAAAAAAAAAACTTTTTCGATAGTGTTTGTAAGTAGGAATTGACTTTAAAAATTTTTCTTTTATATTATTGTTTTTTAAATATACAGGGTGGCTATTAAGTATCCAGAAAAAGACTTTGATAATAAACAATTAGTAAAATGGCAAACAAAGTTAAAGCTTTTATTTTTGCAACAAGTAACGTCTAACAACAGTATTTTTTACCATGAGTTTTCGTAATGGCAGTTATCAACTTTGATGCAAGTTGCGTTGTTTGTTCCTAACCTTTTGTTGCGGTGTGTAGTCTTAAAATTTTTCTAAATTAGTCTTAAAACAAAAATAGTCCGGGAATAGTGTTATTTTATGATAATAATAAATGATAAGCACAATTCAGATAATGTTATTTTATGAAAAATCAAAGAAAAAAACCCTTGTACTACCTATCTTTTTGTCGCGGGGTGTATATCAATGTACAAATTATTTTAACAATCTCTACACTTTGAATCATTAAAATTATACAATAAAATCTACAATTATTAAACATTTAAAATAGTGCTGTACTGAGTCAGTAGTACTTTGACCATTCACTAATCAACTGAGCAGGCACTAAATACTGAGCAGTTGTAAGAAAGAATAGATGCACATATAGGTAAAGAATTTAATGTATCTTGAAAAAAAAAAAAAAAAAAAAAAAAAAAAAATTGGTTAAATGGTAAGTGATGGTTTTTTTTTTTTTTTTTTTTTTTTTTTTGTAGTAATCTGTATGTATATAGACGCAATTAGGTTCATTGCTAAATTTGAATACTTCCAGCTTAGTAGATTAGTTAAACCATAGTAATTGATAATCTTACTCTTAAAAAATGCAAAATTTTTATCATCAGATAATTTTTGAGAATACAAAAGTTTCTAATACACTCATAATTTAAGATTCATGAAATTTACATATTAAATGAGATGAGAGCATTAAAATAAACATTTGAGCATTTCAAACACATTATAGGCATGAAAGACATCAAAAGTAACAAACAAATAATAATAAAAAAAAAATGGTGGCTTTGGGTCATAATTTACAAAACAGATTTAATTAATAAACAAAATCATTTTTTCTTATAGTTTTAAATGTTACTTTCATTTGTACAAATGTATAAATAAAATTTTGTTTGTGTAATTTTACATAAGATATTTTTTTTTCTAAAATATTTTATCTTATTGATACAGTTTTATGTACTAAGCTTTAATAAATTACTGCACATATTACACATGTATAAAATGGTTTTAATTAAATTTCTGCTATAAACAGCCTTCTGTAATCAAAATAGACAAGCATATCACATGAATTGTCTCTATACCAAGTTTGGTGGCAATCAACTCACCAATTTTAACAGCAGAAACCAATACACTTGCTTTCAATAATATATAAAAATAATGAAATTCTTATAACTACTCAATACTGGTCAAGAACTAAGTACATGGTACAGTTCTAAATTAAAATAAATATTGTTTCAGCAATTCTTATTTGTTCCCAATAAACATATTTTATTAATACATTTGTCAACAACGCAATAAAAAAAAAATAAAAAATTCTTACAACTACTCAGTATTGGCCAAGTACCAAATTCAAATATATGGTAACAGCTCTAATTTAAAATAAATATCATTTCAGTAATTCTTCTTTGTGGCAAATTGTTATTTATTTCATCAGTTAAATACTCAGTTACCACTAAGAATTTTAAAATTAATATGAATTTATATTTCTTCTTTAACATTATGAGTATCTAACAACACATAATGCTATGCTAACATTATATATTACATTTTATGCTTAGTTTTTCCGCATTCTTGCAAAATAAAGTATCATAATTCCAGTCCTAAGAGGATCAAAGTTAAACTTGATTGGTGGCTGTATGGGTTAATTGACATGAGAATTGATGAAAAACACAATATTGGGATCAAAACTCAAAAAAAAAAAAAAAAAAAAAAAAAAAAAAATGTTTTTTCTATTTTTTTTTTTTTATTATTCTGGAAAAATTGATCTTTTACAAATGAAAAGCCCCATTAATCTCCAAAGAACACTTTGGGGTGTTCTAACTCGCCTTGCGTATTCTGCAAAAACCATTCAAACTACAATCGGTCAAATTTACCAAAAACTTCTCCATTCCACAAGCTTTAGAATGAGCCCACAATAAACCATATCGGTGTTCTAGTTCTGGAGAAATTTAGCCTTAACTATAGGAAATTAACAGTGACAACAATTAACAGTGACTTAATAATACAAAAATGCTTACAATATACCAGAAATTGGCAACACATTGCCCTCGTGAAACTTTTAAGAACCACTATTACCTAGTAGTTTTGTGTCTATCTACGATTTAGGATATCAGATCAGGCCTGATATCATAGGAAGTATTAGCAAATCATGAAACACGTAAAAATATATCTACTTCTACTCTATTGACTGGCAAAATCTATGTTACAAGCGACAAAGAGTTGACAATTTTGATTTTATGTATCATCGAATGGCTAATTATACATACGTTGGCAAAGCTTCAGTATGAAATTTGGCACTGAAGTAGCCTGGATATTTCTCGCCAAGATCTATATTTATGCAACTACAATAGCCATTTCAATTCACAGCCAAAATGGCAAAAAATATTTAGATAAAGGCACTAAAGACCATGTGTCCATGTATGTATTGCCAACTGCAATGATCGTTCAATCAAAACACTTTTTTTTATGGCTAAATGATTATTGCAGTAGTCAATAAATGCATACATGTAATATTGTTGAAATAGAACAAAAAATATACTATTTATTTTTCTCATTTATAAAGATGAAAATAAATTATTAATAGGTGACTAAAAAAAAAATAATAATAACTTAGTTTGTTATTATTCTAATTGAAACATATACTACAAAATTTTTATCTCTACAAGTCACTTAACAAAAGTAAAAATCTTGATAATCGTAAACCAATATCATAAAAACAAATCAGAATAACAAATTAAGATTCCTTTACTGTTAGCTCTTAATATTTTTAAATCAACAAATTATAAAAATGTCATTCATTCTTAAATTTTGTATCATGATGATGGAATCAGGGAGGGGGGGGGGGATTCAATTAAAAACATAATACACTTACAAATGATACAGTACGATTTGTTTCATCGCAAAAAATGCCATGATTGTCGACACATGAAAGATGGCTAGATTTTTCTACCACAGCACTCTCTGATTTTTTAATTGTTTTCAACTGATCAAGTGGCAAAGGAAACTGGCCTCTATAATATAAAATGTATTTTAGATAATCGATAACTAAATGAGATATAGTTTTCTTCGAAACAGGACCAGGGAAAGTAATGCAGCATTCTCCCATGATATATATGTGTGTTGATTGGCATTAGCTAAGATAATAGTTAAAATTAATTAGCAACAATGAAACTAGTTACGTGAAATCAAGCATAAAAATAGAAACATTTCCACCGCGATATACACGAATCAAATTCACACACAAAACTATTTTAAAAAAATCAACATTAACGCAATGTACTTGTGTTGCCATTTCAATGAAGAGATTTTTGATTTGCAATCGTATAAGCTTATTGAAAAATAAAAAACTGAATGAAACAATCAAATTTATTTGTAGAGAAATGCTGTGAAGTATTAAAAAATAAACAGTAATTTACTGGACATTTGTTTGGGGGAATTTTTGTGAATGATAATTTTACAAATAATGCAGAATGCAGTATTATTACAACTCAACTTTTGAAAGTGATTTATGATTGTAAACACGGATTAAGATCCGTGATTGTAAATAAACAATAAGCATGGCTTTAAAAAATTTGTTTAGAACTAATGCAATTTTACCTCATTTTTATAGATTTTCTTTTCGTACTTACAGCACAGACATCAAAGAAAAAATACAACAATTAGTAAACAAAAATAAAGTTGTTGTATTCATGAAAGGCGTTCCGGAAAATCCTCGCTGCGGTTTTAGCAATGCAGTCGCTCAAATATTGCGAATGCATGGTGTTCAGTTCGATAGTTACAATGTACTAGAAGATGACCAGTTAAGACAAGGTATTTTTCATAAATTATTTTAAAGGTTTTTTTTATTTGTAAAACTAGAATTCCTAAAGATCTGCAATAGCGTAATTTTTTTTCTACTCGATCGACATGTGTAGCATTCCATAGCTAAGGATAAAAACCTATTCGTAATTTTTATTTTTCATAACACCTTCAAAAATTAGAAAAGGGAAAAGGAAGAAGATAAAATATAACACAACTGCATTCAACCACCTATATCAGCCAATTTTTGTATTATGAAAATATATAGTTTTTTCTTTATAACTACTAATTATTAGGATAAATATAATACCGTCCAAGCACCCCCTTAATCTTTAAGGAAAATCGGGATATATTTGGGGAGTTGGTGGTTAATTGATAAAAGTATGCAAAAGTACAGAAATCAACATGTATTTTTCTGTTAGAATTATGTGACAAAAATTATTTTAAAACAAAACATACATATTTTTACTTTCCGAACACTATAGTGAGGAAAGTATTGTAATCATGTCAAAAATCCGAATTCGAGATTTTGATGTTTCTATACGTTTTGAGGTGCCCTGAGTCCGTTTTCACTATTTTTACGATGATGTATGTATGTGTGTGTGTATGTGTGTATGTTTGTGAACACGCTAGCGTCTAAAGGCTTTGTTCGATTAACCTGAAAGTTGGTACGTATATTGTAAGTCACCATAGTACGAACCCTATAGATTTTGGTGAATCTAGCACTTATACTTTTTTTACAGGGACACAAAGAAAAATTCTTTATCATTATGGCCTATGGGACCAAAATCTTAAAAGTGCGATAGCATCTAAACGCCTTATTCAATTGAGCAAAAATTTTATACCCATATTATAGGTCACAGATACTCAATCTGTATAGATTTTGGAGAATCTAGCACTTATAGTTTTTTTACAGGGACACAAAGAAAAATTCTTTATCATTAAGGCCAATGGGGCCAAATTTTTAAAAGTGTGATAGCGTCTAAACGCCTTATTAATCTGAGCAAAAAAATTGTACACATGTTATAGGTCGCATTTGCACCAACTGTATAGATTTTGGTGAATCTAGCACTACAGTTTTTTTACAGGGACCCAAAGAAAAATTCTTTATCATTATGGCCTATGAGACCAAATTTTTAAAAGTGCGATAGCATCTAAATGCCTTATTCAATTGAGCTGAAAATTTGTATGAATATTATAAATCACTGTTGCACTAACTATAAGCATTTTGGTGAATCTAGCATCTATAGATTTTTACAGGGACAAAACGAAAAATTCTTTATCATTATGATCTAAGGGCTCAAAGTTCAGTAGCGTTAAATAAAACCTCGTGTGATATATGGAGAAAAAAACACTCTATTATGGTTTTCTCTCTTTTGTTTGTTTAGCAATTCCTCTTTCTTTATTTTATCTACAAAACTGTTAGTTACTCAATGTTCGGAAAGTCGAGTGGAGTCACTCCAGATTTTTTTTTAAATTACAATGATAACAATGAATAAATAAATAAATACAGTAAATTCTTTGACATTCAACGAACTGAAAAAATTTGGAAGCCTTTTGTTTTTTCTCCTAATATAGCCACTGTTTTAGGAAGCTTACAGTTTTCATTTTAAAATAATCAATGTTGAATTTAATACAGTAATACAAATGAATGTTTATATTTACAAAGCCAAATATTACAAAAGAAATAATGTAAAAGATTTCTGTCTATTTGTATAGAGTCTACTGCTGAGCATACAGTGGCATTTTTTCGATATTATATAATAAGTGAAATTTATGTGGAAAGTAGAGGAAGACGTTTTATCGAGAAAGGGCACTTTTGCAGTATTTTATGCTATATTAAATTGTGTTTATGATTATGTATCAATGTGTCATATCTATGTGATATTGGGAAGCAAATTATTTCTTAATAAGTTAAAAACTAAGTTTTTTAACTTACTACTTTTGCAATGGCAGTTCTCTGATGTAATTTTATCTTCAAATAGTTCCTTATTCAGTATTTTCATGTTAACCCCATATTGTAAGTTTAAGTTATGAAATATTAAGAGAAATCAGCCAAGCTTCGATATAGACCACCATTCGCAATTTACTGCCAAGCTTGACCGTTAACAGTTAAAGATGAAAAGTATCTATTTGTGATATGATTCAAGATATTGCCACTTTTTTTCTGTTAACCTTTCTGCATCAGAACTTCATTTTAATCCCAGCCACTCATGTGTTTATCATACTAGATATTGATTAGATTGGTATATCATAAGTAAGAGAGATATGTTTTTTGAAAGAATTTTTTTTCAAATATTTTTTATATTTTATGCAGGGCGAGGTGGCTGCATCCAGTGACTTTTATTTATTTATTTTTATAATGCATGGGAAGCATGTATATCTATGTAGTAGTAATTGCTGCTGTACAAATTTTTCATGTGTGATAAATTAGCTGCATATCCATTGTTTAATTTTTTAATACATGCAAAGTGTGCATGCATACATGGCAGGGTTGGTTTTTTGACGTCAAAAACCATATTATGCATATTTTAAAGTTGCAATGTACTAAGTACATAAATTAACATTCATTATTTGTATATATATAATATTTTTCTAGAAAAAAAAAATTTGAAATGTTAAGAAACATAACAATGGATCATCTTAACGGCCCTCTTCACTTACCGTCGTCGAAAGGCTGAGCCAATGTTAATCTATGGGGAAATTTTCTTTACAAATAACTTATTAACTAATACATATTTTTAAATTCTGTTTTCACATTCAGAAAATTCCCAGCTGTTAAATTAACGGACCTTTTTTAAAAATGTATTTTTTTAATATTTTATTTTGAAATTGCAAAATGAAAAAAATTCACTTATTGAAAATTCATATCTTGCAGCTTCAAAATAAAATATAAAAAAATAATTTTTTAAAAAAGGTCCGTCAATTTAACAGCTGGGAATTTTCAGAATGTGAAAACAGAATTTAAAAATATGTATTAGTTAATAAGTTATTTGTAAAGAAAAATTTCCCATAGAATAACATTAGCTTCGGCTTCCGACGGCAGTGAGTGAAGCGGGCCCTTAAGGAAAGAGTGAACATTATAAATCTTTTTCGTAAATTGTCTTAAAGCTATAAAAATTTGCATATATAGGTGATAAATTATAATAATACAATTAAAAAATTCTTTAAAACTAATTGAATTAAAAAAAAAAAAATAATAAATAAAAATTGTTTAAAATTTTTCCTGATTATTATTATTATTAATTTTTTCTCTTCACTTTAGCATTATTATGGTTTAAAAAAATATATTAAATGTATTATTAGGTTATTACTTTGTGAATTCAATGGTATGTTAATTTTTTAAATTATGTTAAGTGCTGAAATTTCAATGAAAATTTTAAGCATTCAAACATAATATTTAAAAAACAAAAAATGATGCTGACTCTAGAATAAAAGAGCCCCCATGGGGGAATTCAATAAAAAGGGCAAACTATTTTCAAAAAGGGTATTATTTGCATAACTTGCAGTCTTCTATGTTGTGATTTTTGCATGTGACAAAAGTAAATTACTAATTTTGCGTGCATATATGTAGGCTATATGTATTTGTTCTTCCAGGAATGCTGTAAAACTATTGCTGGAAGATTACATATCAGGAAGAAAAGTAGTATTTAAAGGCTTCTAATATTTAAAATATTAGAATGATCACTTGGTACTAATATGTTTTTAAAAGGACCGCCGTGTGCTAAAAATGGTGGGAAAAAAGGGCCACTGGGTGCTAAAATGTGTTTGAAAGAGCCGCCAGGTGCAGCACCCAGCCAAATTACCTGGAGTTAGCACTAAAAAATCTAGAGTGACTTCACTCAAAATTCTAATGTATTTAATATTATATTTCAATGCATATAAATGCAGATTTTCATACCTTTAAGGCAGTAATTTACAAAAGAGATCTGTCCACCACCCCTTTCATTAAAAATAATAAATTTAAAATAGCATTATGTAATTCATATTAAAATTTAGTTCAACTAGTCATGCAATACAATACCTCAAATTTCTAATCATGCAACATTATAACTCAAAATGAAAGAACATGATGCAATATTTAATATCACAATAATGTCAATCATTGGAGTAAAATACTTATGTCACCTTTTAATTATCAATCAGCATATATATTTAGTAGAGCTTATTTTTTAAAAAAACAAGACGGTAAAATTTTTATAGCTTAAAATGCAATAAGTAGTTTACCTTAGAATACACAAGTTCCTATGTTCGAATTTATGTTTTTTGTAAAGATATAAAGTTAAAAAATTTTAAATACCTTAAATTTATCCTTTTAAAAGCAATGGATATATTTCGGCATGCTATCACAGCCCTCTTCAGCATTGCAAATGATGACTTCGTATTGTCGGTAGATCCAAGGCTACCAGAATGAAGTCATCATTTGCAACGCTGAAGAGGGCTGTGATAGTAAAGGGCAAAACTGGGAAAATTCATTAGTGGCCAGTGGCTGGTACTGCCAGTTTTGTTAGTAGCCACTTTTTTAAGTTAGTGGCCATTTTTTACATGATGAGACTATTTCTTTCAGATTGCAAACAGCTTTATCACCATTTTGTGGTATAATAAAATTAACACATGGACAATGGAATTGTAATTTGTAACTTCGCTCTTTTTAAAAATTCTAAATTGCACATCCTAAATTAAAATCTGTTTAAGGCTGTATTAATAACAGCAAAAGTTTTTATCTTTCAGATAATTCAGTAGTACTTTTTTTTTTTTTTTTTTTTTTTTTTTTTCAATTTATTTAAGTGAAATAAGCTGTTATCATTCACAGTTCACATTGATATTTTCTAGTAAATGAATCAGCTGATTCATCATCATCATAACCTTTTACATGGTCATGTGTAAATACAGTTAGCAATTTTATTATTTTTCCTTATTTCTAAAAACACACCTTTTTAAATGATTTTATTTCAGTAGAGTTAAAGTATTTCCTCTTAAAAAGAATAGGTATAAAAACTTAGCTGCCAAATTTGCAGCTTTAAAAATAGGGAGATTTCTACTTGAAAATAAAAAGGAAAAATGAAGATTTCTACCCTAAAGAAAGCAAAAACGAAAAATTTTGAAAAATAGACATTTAAGCCAAATAAAATTTTGATGCACACATTTGCCAAACAGCTTAAATGGGTTAAATATACACTAAATACCATGGAGAAAATAATAATGGAAAAAGATTGTGCTTTGCATTGCAGGACATCTGATCTTTGACTGCTAGTTGAAAATGGAGAGGGAGAGGAGTAAAAAAAAAAATACATGAGAGTAATTCTACCCCTTTATAGGTTCTAGAATCCAGTTAAGCAAATTTAAAATGAATATTTACATTTATGTTATGGATAGAGAAAGATTGGAAATCACAAGGCATCAGTGGAGTATGGGATTGCCAATCCTTAGCGGAGGAGGGAAGGGGGGGGGGGATAACAAAAATTATGAGTAAAATATATTAAACAATTCTACTTCTTTATAGATTCTAGAATCTAAAAACCAAGTTTAAAATAGATATTTTATATTTATGCAGCAAATGGAGAAAGATTAGAAATTATAAAGCTTTCTGTAAGCTGTGTGATCACCAATCGTTAGGTGGAGGGTGGAGAGAAAGGGGGTCCAAAAAATTATATGAGTGAGAGCTATTAAATAATTCTACTTCTTTATAGGTTGTAGAATATAATAAAGCAAGTTTAAAATGAACATTGACATTTATGCCATGGATGGAGAAAGATTGGGAATCACAAGGCTTCGATTGCCAATCGTTGCTCGATTAAAAAAAACTTTTAATAATCACAAAAGTAACGACTTTAGTGGCGATCGATGCATAATTTTTAATCGCCATCTTTTTTTATTTAGTGGCCGGTGGCGACCGTTAATTTTGCCCTTTATGTGATAGCATGCCGAAATATATCCGTTGCTTTTAAAAGGATAAATTTAAGGTATTTAAATTTTTTAAACTAAAAACTTTAAACCTTTAGTATTATATAAATATAAATTTTTTGTACTTAAATAGAAATCATTAGCATTCATAGGAAACCGATAATACACTTCTAAGAATTGTTTTTAACCATGAGAGACATATAAATTAGACACTCTTTTGTAAAATTACAATTTTTTATTCCTCTAAATATGACTACTTCATTGTCAAAATATACCAAGAAGTGTAAAATGTGAGGTTTTTGACATGACAGTTTAAACTGTGGTTTAAACCGTCAGAAACATGCCAACCCTGATACGTGGTAATGATTACTGTTGTACAGGTTTTCATGCACTTACAGATAAATGCACAATGAATTAGCAGCATCCAGTCATCTTGTTGTTTTTTATTTTTCTTTTTTTTAATGCATTCAAGATTCAAGAAATGCATATGTGTATGGTAGTGATTGTTGCTATATAGAATTTTATACATTTCCCAGTTCATCTACAGTGACGTAGCTCATATTCCTAGTACAGGTTTAAATGTTTGTTTTATTATTCTTAAAAAAGGTTTAATTTATTTCAATGAATTTCAAAACAGGTGCTATTTTTTACTGAAATTTAGGACTATCTTTAATTTTTATGAGCAAATCTTTCTGCAAGAGACAATTTCTTTTCTGCAGCAATGTCGCTATGTCACTTTAGTTCTGCCACACAGGTTCTAAAGGACCCTTTAGACACTGGCAACAAGCAGAGCTTCAAAACTCATAAATTATCCATTGTCCGAAAGCGACCCTTGAAATTTTGCACACATTTAAAATGAAGGACATAACTTTTTATTGCTCTTTTAGAAAAGAGACCAGTTCTCATGCAATTATCACACTAGGGGGTTTGTGAGGGACGACTCGAGCGAGCATCGGTTCTTAAAAAACACATCAAAGAAATATCAATGGAGCCACTCTTGAAGCTTTCTAAGTTACCAGTCTCTGAAGGCTCCTTTACAATCTTCTACCTTTACTTAACCTGTACCAGATGACTATACCCATGCCGAGATAATACAGTGAAACCTTGTTAACGTGAATTACTTTTAAACATAAACTGTTTCCACAATCTCTGTCAAAATGGAGATTAGTTTAGTTATATGAAGTTAAGTTACTGATAGCATGAACTACTGATAACATGATTTTTTTTTTTTTTTTATCCCAGTTGAGATTCGCGTTAACGAGGTTTGGCTGTGCTATCATTTTTAAAGCTAGATAAATGATTCTTTTGAAAAAGCTGTAAAAATAGCAAGTGACTTTAATTTATAACTTGTTTGATGAAGAACAGTGTGACTTAATCTTTCAATCAAATAGTGGAGTATTATTGAAAGTTGGTGGAATTGCCACAAAAAAAAAAAAAACCAAGTAACAAAAATAAATAAATTATAATGAATTAAACACAGATTAATATTAAAAGTAAAGTGTAAAAACAAGGGGGGGGGGGGGGAAAGAACTAGCATAAAATTTTGCAAAACATAAAAATGATTATGGTTATTATATTATTATTTATTTATTTTTTCATTAAATATATGTTAATTTGTTGAACTGCGACTTAATCTGCTTCAAATAGCATAAAGTTTTGCAAGTTATTTTCTTAGACCAAATGTCACAATAATAAAAGGTTTGCAAAGTAAAATTTCAAAATTCCCCCCCCCCCCCCCTCCTCATTAGAATTTGGAACAGTCTAATATATATTACATACATATTCTTAAAATTTATCATATTTTCAAAAGATTAGATGTAAAGTGCAATAGTATAGTTTTATTTGAAAATACAAGATTACTTTTAGTTAATAACATGTTGTTTAAATATTACTTCTCTCATTTAATTACTTCTTTTTTTTATTTTAGGTATCAAAGATTTTTCCAGTTGGCCTACTATCCCTCAAGTTTTTATCAATGGAGAGTTCGTAGGAGGTTGTGATATTTTATTGCAAATGCACCAGAATGGTGAACTCGTTGAAGAACTGAAAAAAGTCGGTATATCGTCTGCATTATTGAACACTGGAGAGACTAAGAGCTAATCTATATAGTTATTGTTAAATTATTTAATTAGTTTGTTCATACCAAAAATTTATAGTGTTTCTTGTGGGAAAATCCATTAATACATAGAGCAATAACTAATGAATGCCTGTAAATTAAATAAATATTTTTCATCAGTTACTTTTTCTTTATTATTATTATTTTGTGTGTGCATGAAAGCATGTGAGAAGAATATGTGTATGTTAGAACCAGAGGCCCAGTAGCAGAATTTTCTACATCTGTCTGCAGCAAAACAAATTAATCTGTGATCCAAAAAAAATGTTAACCAAGACTGGAATGATAAGAAGGTATTAATAATTCATTAAATATGTAAAATTAGCATCTAGAAGGAAGATAAATTAAAAACATATCACGATTATGGTAAATCTAGAGGCATAATGTGATATATATATATTTGTTTGTGTCGATTAAGCATTCCCAACACACACATACTAAAAAAAGGTTTTATGTAATTCCTGTCTATCCCGTTTTGGGGGTAATGGTTAAAAAGCACACTTTCAAGCTTAAATCTGCTCCAAATATTATCTTATAAAGGCAATTTTTTATGTGTGGTTTGGTTATATGAATCCAACATGTGTTATAAAGAGGTTTTACAACCTCCCTTCCTTTTTTAAGAGGGGGGGGGCAAAAACTTGCTTTCAAAACATAATTCTTCCCTAAATTATCTCAGGAAGATGATTTCTTGTTGTGTCAGTTATGTGTATGGAGCAAGCGCTATAAAGCGATTTTGCAGAACTACCTTGGGTGAGGCAAAAAACATGTTTTCAAGCTAAAATCTGCTTGTAATTATCTTAGAAGGTAGAATTTTGCTGTGTGAGTCTTGACCCAAAATGCCCTTTGCTGGGATTCATTTCTCCCTCAAGGGAGAAGGAGTAAAAAGCAGGTAAGTTGCTACCAAAGACAGTGGAGACTTGGACTCTGCATGTTGTGAGGGGGAAAACCACTACCAAATGCAGCAGGAATTTTAACTTAAATTTCAACTGATTTTGGTTATTTTATTTATTATTATTATTATTTATAATGATATTGAATTTTAAGGATTCATTTAAGCCCAGTGGCAGAAACACCGTGACACGGTGACATAGTCGCGGACACAGAATAAATGCTTGCAGACAGTTTTTGTCTGTACTAATAAAACAATTAGTCCAGGGTTTAAACTGCCATTAATTTTTTTAGCATTTTGCTAAAAGGTATCATATTTTGCTAAAACAAGTCGGTCAGAATTTCGCTAAAAAGCTGATAACTGTATAACATATCAGTTCAAAAAACCCTTAACGGCTTAAAAGTTTGTGACGCCGCTACTTTATGGCTATAAGAATTTGAAATATGAGTCTTAAAAATAATTATATCAAATTTTAAGTGACGCTTTGCAATTAGTTAAAATATACATAGATTTTCTTATTTGATCATTTACTTTTATCTTTTATTTATATTTATAATGCAAACGTAATATTTTTAACTTCAAGATCAGACAGACATATAAAATACACTCACTGGATGCTTTTTCATTCGTATTTAAAATTCAAAATAACAGTTTTAAAAGGAATTATATAAAAATTCCAGTGGCGCCTCGGTGTTATTTTAAAAGATATGTTTTTAGATTCCATTAAAATTACTTTTGTTTTGTCTAATAAAGTACATTTACACATTTAAACAGTGCTTTTAATTTTCAAATATACTGTAAAATAATTATAATTTCACCGAGTTTGCATTATAAAGTAAAATTATTTATTTCAATAAATTGATTTATCTTTTGCATCACGCTATCCAAAACATAGTATCATAGTATCCAACTAAGTGAAAATTTGCTCAAAGAGGTAGTGTGACGTAAAGAAAACATTTACACAAATTTTACTTGCAGTTTTGGATAGCGTGACGCAAAAGATAAATCAATTTATTGAAATAAATAATTTTACTTTATAATGCAAACTCGTGAAAGTATAATTATTTTACAGTATATTTGAAAATTAAAAGCACTGTTTAAATGTGTAAATGTACTTTATTATACAAAACAAAAGTAATTTTAATGGAATCTAAAAACATATCTTTTAAAATAACACCGAGGCGCCACTGGAATTTTTATATAATTCCTTTTAAAACTGTTATTTTGAATTTTAAATACGAATGAAAAAGCATCTAGTGAGTGTATTTTATATATCTGTCTGATCTTGAAGTTAAAAATATTATGTTTGCATTATAAATATAAATAAAAGATAAAAGTAAATGATCAAATATAAAAATTTGTGTATACTTTAACTAATTGCAAAGCGTCACTTAAAATTTGATATCATTATTTTTAAGACTCATATTTCAAATTCTTATAGCCATAAAGTAGCGGCGTCACAAACTTTTAAGCTGTTAAGGGTTTTTTGAACTGATATCATTACTTTTTAGTGGTTTTTGATCAAGAAATTAAAATAAGTCCTTCTGGCTCCTAGGAAGGGTAAACTAATTTATCTTTTCTTATGAAGTTGCCACCATTTTTTTTCCAGAATGGCAGCTACAATTTATTAATGGACTTAGTGGATTTATTAATGAAGGTTTGTATATATGGAGTTTTAAGCAAATCGGTTCATAAAACCTTTCTAATGTAAATTTGAAATTTTCAGTGTGCTAGCACAGGAAAACAAGAGGGTAGATTAAGTTGGCAAATGAACATATCAAATACATTTCTAAGATAAATCTACACTACAAATTTAGTGTGAATTAATTCAGTATTTCAAACGTTATTATACTGACAAATTTTCAAGTAGCCTGCCACTTGGAAACAAAATGGAGAAGCTTCGCACTAGAAAAATTTATTGACTGGGATTCTCAAACTTTTAAAAAATAAAAAATAAAAAAATAAGAAAGAAAGAAAGAAAAATAAGTGGATAATTTCAAATTTAAGTTAGAATTACGCAGTTTACAGTTTACAAGTTTCTTTTTAGAGAATTACAAATTAAACAATTACAAAAAAAATAAAAAAAAATAAAAGTAAGTATTAAAAATGGAAATTTGTATATTTTGTTTCCCCTTTTGAGGCTAAGTATGCTCCAATATTCACAGTTTAAATTTTCATCAAAATTGCAGGTAAAAATTACTTTATATATATTTTCATATAAAACGTTTGGAGGAAAAAATAGCCAAAATATAAATTAAGCTTTACATTTCTATAATTTTAAAAATAAGATAAAATCACCTGGAGAAAAATTTTATGGAAAATATAAGTTAAGCTTTAAAAAAAAAAAAAAAATGAAATTTCTGTGTAAAAAATCTATTTCATAAATATATTTACAACTACAATATACAAAAACCCTCCTTTAATTTTAAATAATTATTTCTACATGTTTCGAAGCAATTAAAAGTTTTTTCTTTCTTTCTTTTTTTTAAAGAAAAATAAATAAATGTAGTGGCACCATCTAGTAGTTTAAAGTCATATACATATATATTTAAATTTTTATTATTATTATTTTTTTCCCCCTTTAAAAAAAAACTTGTTTAGAAGCAGGTAGAAATAGTTATTTAAAATTAAAGGAGGATTTTTTGATTATTGTAATTGTAAATATATTTATGAAATAGAATTTTTAATGCAGAAATTAATTAATTAAAAAAATAAAAGAAAGAATAATATTTTTTAAATACATTAGGGTTTCAAAGTAAAGATGTTATTTATTTATTTTGACATGTTTTTTAATAATTGCTATTTGACATATTTTTCATGAATTTTAATAAAATTCATGAAATAGTGTTATTTCTAATAAACACTGTTTCATCCCCTAGTCATTATTGCTTTAAATAATAATAATAAAAAAAAATTGATTATGTTAATATTTAAAATATGTATCATTTTAAAGTCTGAAAAATAAATAAATGAATAAACTCTAACTGTATTTTCAAAAGAGATTTTTAATTTTTAAAAAGAAAATACATATATATATCTATTTACGGAAGTGTATATTTTAAATAAAAAACGATAGATGGCGCCAAAACTTTATTTGCTGTTTCTTTCCATTCCCGACGCGGAATGATACATGAATATGAATCGCAAATCATTGAGCTATTATAAAATCAATGTTCATGAATGATTAAAAAATTTTTCGCTTTAAAAAATTGTAAATTCATCATTATTATGATAAAATGGAATATCTAAAATTACAAAATACTTCCTTATTTGAAATATTATCTAAATATTTTTTTGACTAAATATGAAATTTTGAAATCAAAAATATTTTTTTCATAACAGAAGAGAAAATATATTTAAGTGAATTTGACTTTGTATATATACAATAAATATTTTAAACATGTAATAAAGTACTTTTGCGTTAAAAAAAAATCTAAATAATTCATTGGCTGCATTGAAGTCGGACAATCAACCAGCCCACATACCTCACAAGAAAGAACCGCATAACAGCGTTTTCACCCGGAGAAACACATGTAATTGGCGGAATAATATAGTTCCATATTTAAAGTGATTTATATAAAAAACAAGAGTTTTCCTGAAAAAAACGAAAACGTTACTAGATTCAGAAAGATCCTATTAACAAAATATATTAATTATATGAAAATCCTTCGAGCCGTTTTAGAGATATTTTTTCAGAATTTGAGTCCATTACAACCTTACACCTTACATTTTTCCTTTTTGGCTTTAAATTGAGATTCAGATCTCAAAACATATTACATGTAGAAATGTAAAATTTTCAGGATAGATTAAGACCGAAGATAAAAGATTATTTTGAAAAGATCAGAACAAAATATGACATATTTGCTGAGATATTAAGTGTCGGCTTTTATAAATCTCTTTGTTGTCAAACTAGCCGTATATATGAGTTCGCAGCGTCCCGTTTGTCCCTCCGCTTGCGTCACTCAAAAAACTGTCGTTTTTCATGATCTCTATATAATAATTCAGATTTTTTTTTTTTTTGTAATATTTGCAGGCAAAAACTACGAAAGGACTGAAATTTTTGGGAATCCTTATTTAAATAGTAATTTGGATTTATTTTTAATTTTCAATGATTGAATTTAAATGCAAAAATATTTAAAAGTATGTTAGAATTCAGAATTTGCTTCATAGAAGGATATTTACCACTAGTATTTCGCGATTATCTACCACTATACTTTACTTGATTTTTAAATTGTTTTTCATTTTACACATATGATATGAATACCTCTTTTTCTATTGATAAAATCAAAGCATAGTTTCCCTGATTCATATTTTTAAAGTCACAAATATGGATGCTTGGTTAAAATCATCAATGAACAAAAGGAATAGAAAACAAAACTAAGGATAACAAAGCTAAGTAAAAAGAAATCAATGGTATCAAAAGAATTAACTTTCGAAAAAGCTAAAATAGTGCTTGCCTATTTTCGCTAAAATGCTAAAGTAATTTTTTTGCCAGGTTAAACCCTGATGCTCGGTAATGATACATGGCATGCCTTAGAATAAATGAAAATAAGTCTTGCTGTAATAAAATAAATTTTGTTCATCAAAGAAAGTATACAAAATTTTATCATTATTGTTATTATTATTTTACTAAATATAAAATCTTCTTGTTTAAGTGATTTATATATTTATATATATATATATATATAAACATTAATTAAATAAAGATAAAACAAATTAGTTGTTTCATACACCACAAGCTGTGTCGTCTTTAGGAACTGGACTATGAAATTCTGCTGTGCATGAAACTTGTTGGTTTTATATTTATTTATATAATTTGAAATCAAATTATAGATTTTATAACTTAAGCAAGATATACTATTTTTTAATATATGCCATTAGCCTGTGACATGGTTCATTTATTTGAACTCATATTATTATTATTATTTTTATTTTTTATCGTGTCTTTTATCATGTATAAGGCTTTACGTCAACATGTGGTTGTTATTGATTAACTGGAGTCTTCCTTCCTGGTGTTTGATCACTGTAATGATTTATTATACGTACATATAAATTATATACATAATATGCCTAAAGCGATATATGAACGCATCTTGAATATTAATTTTTTGAAAATAATTAGTATATATAATTTATAGTAGCACCCCATTCATATATTATTCAAGACATGTAACACAATACTACATATATAATATATATAATTAGTAATAAAGTCATGTATTGATGGTATGATTTTTATCACTTCTTTTAATGTTCGTTTTAAGCATATGTGTATGTTATATTACCATATAAAATTGTCCAGGTTGTCTGAAAACATCACGTGCTGAGAATAGGAATATACCGTCTTTAATGTCGTCCATAGCATTAGTACTTTCTTATTATGCAAAAACTATTAAAATTATTAGTAATGAAATATTTAATAACAATCAGCATTTATTTTCTTTCTGTAGATTTTTAGTAATTTGAATCACGATAGTTTGCTTGAATCGTAGAAATTATTAAATTTGCTAACATTCGCAAGTTTTCCAGAAATTGTTCCACGTGATTCGTTTTCGGTTTTAACAGTTTATTTCAACGAAAAACAAACTGATTGCTTGTATTGTGTTATTTTCTAATATATTGAAAATGTAATATAACTCTTTTTGATTTACTATACTAGGGAACTCTGTCCCCTAGTATTGTAAAATTCAGTATTTAGCCGATGGAGCTATGCAACCCCGAAGGAGGATTCGACTCCACTCTACTCGCTTTACTTATGAACCACTGCAAAGCTCTGCCCGCCTATTCCCTGCTTTGCTTTTTATTGAATACCGATATTAACACGTTGAGCGCCATGTCAGTCATTCTAGATACTAGACATTTTGCCATATATCTTTAAGTACTGAAGGAATCATCTTGAAACTTTAGGAATGTGCAGAACCTGTTTTACTTGAAACATTTCAGTGAAAGTTTTACCCTTAAAATAAAAGCAGTAAAAATTAAAAAATAAAATATTGAGCGCCCTGTCAGCCATTGGTGGCTGACAGTGTCAAATATGATATAAAGCCGCGTCAGCCATCGGTGCGCATATAAAATAGGATATAAGACTAAAAATATAACATGTAATGATTCAAAAATTATTAAGAATTTGCTTAATTTTCATTTATTACAGGAGGTATCATTATGGAATTTTAATGGATTTTAAGAATTTGTGTGGCGCTCAACGTGTTTATAGTCTATAACAAAAGATTAAAAAAAAAAAAAAGTTACAGAAATTCCCATATTCAATGTTAAATTGAAATTCATAACAATTAGTACCCCATTTTTTAAAATGAAATATTATGCTAAAAATCAGTATAATTTCTTTTCCATAATAGAAAGAAATTTGTAATATCTAGACCATTTGCTCTACAGCTTTAATATACGACCACTTGGGAAACTGTTAATTTTTTGTCATTATTTGTCTTTTTTTTTTTTTGTTATAGTTACATGTATAAAAAAAAAAAAAAAAGGGGGAAGAAAGAAAAAAAATTACTTTTTTTTTTTTTTTTTTTTTTGTCTATACTTTTTATTATGGAATTTTTCAGTTAATTATAGCATTGTATAATACTCTCTATATATTTTTAAGATAAAGCGAGGTAATGATTTTACACACTCGAAAATATCTGGGGGAAAAAAAGTAAAAGTCCATTAATAATTTATTGTGGACAAATCTCCTACAACTTCAGTTTTAAATTCTTTCCTACATACTTTTTAAGGCGCCTGCCTGCCTTTAAAATGCAATTTTCAGTCAAAACTAAGATTTTTTTATTTTTGGTTTAGTATTAAAGCCTGACATTTAAACTTTCTAAATCAGTTTGAATTTTGTTTCTATCTTGCTTAGAATTTGAGTTACAGGCATCTAAATATTAGTCACTTGCAACTTTTTGAAACCAGAAGTGACGGTAATTTTTTGTTTTCATAAAAGTTTTACTCAGTATAAGCATCAAAATTTGTTGCTGAATATAAAATGAATTTAAAAACTAGTATGTTGTGGCCACCACAAGACTTTCTTCTATATTTTCCTACACATAATCAATCAGTAACAATATTTTAAAAAAAAATACTATTTTTTTTCTAAGTTTTTTTTTTTTTTAGTTAAAAGTAATACATATTCAATCTGTAACAATATTAAAAAAAAAATTGTTAAAAGTAAAAAAAATCGATAACTTTGTTTTAAATTATCACAGAATTATAGTTCAACCATTCGTTTTAAAGGTATTGACGAGATCTTTCGAATGATACCCATCTTCAAAATTTACCTCCCGGGGGGTACTTCCCCCCCAGGGGGGGTAGCGATTCCCCCACATCCACAGAAATTTTTTCCTAGTTAACTATTACTATTATCAATAACTCATATTAATTTTAGAATCACTAGTTAAAAATAACTCTCATTATGTACATTTAAACGAAATTTTGTCCTATACTGCCATGTTAAAAATTTAGAAAACATGAGATCACAGCGCCACCTGTTGAGCTTTTGATTCCCAAATATAATCAGCACCAGTTTATGTCGGGGACCAACTAAATACCAAGTTTGGTTAAATTTCGTTAAAAAAAAAAAAAAAAAAAAAAACGATTTTTTTTCTGTTTTTTTTTTCGTTAAAAGTAAAAAAAATCGATAACATTGTTTTAAATTATCACAGATTTATGGTTCAACCATTCGTTTTAAAGGTATTGACGAGACCTTTCGAAAGATACCCATCTTGAAACTTTGCCCCCCCCCGGGGGTACTTCCCCCCGGTGGGGGGGGGGAACCGATGCCCGCACATGCACAAAAATTTTTTCCTAGTTAACTACTACTATTATCAACGAGATCTTTCGTAAGATACCCATTGTGAAAAATTACCCCCCCCCCTAGGGGGGAAGCGATGCCCCCCCCCATGCACAAATTTTTTTTCCTAGTTACATACTACTATTATCAATAATTGATATTAATTTTACAATCACAAGTTTAAAATAACTCTTATTATGCACATTTATACGATATTTTGTCGTATGCTGCCATGTTAAAAATTTAGATAAAATGCGATCACAGCGCCACCTGTTGAGCTATTGATCCCTAAATCTAATCAGCACCAGTTCATGTTTGGGTGCAACTAAATACCAAGTTTGGTTAAATTTTATTCATTGGTTCGTGAGATACGGTGAAAAATACGAAATTTTGCGACCACAGCGCCACCTGCTGGGCGATTGATCCCGAAATCTAATCAGCACAATGCCCCGCCAGGGTCCAACTATATACCAAGTTTGGTTGAAGTTCATTCATTGGTTTGTGAGATACGGTGAAAAAACGAAACAGACAGACATTTTTTAAAAACTATCAATTTGTGTTCAGGGCATCCCAAAACGTGTAGATCCGTCAAAAAACGGAGGTCGAAAATTTTCGCGAATCCAATATTACATATAGAAGAAAGTTATAATAAGAAGAAATAAAAAACTTTGAAATAAATCAGGAAAGTTATGAAAATTATTTTTTATTTAATAGGTAAAATCTGGTTTTTAATTACGTTTTTTGCGTTACAGCAATTCAGCCTTTATTTACTTTCCATTACATTTATTTTTGTTGATATAAATATACAGGATAATTCTGTACAGGATACTTTTAAATTCCTGACTTCATTGGCATAGGTAACCTCTACTGAGTTCACCACCATATACTCGTATATGTAAATTTCTAGTGCAGAACATATTATAATCGGATCCCAGGAAAAAAGGGCACCGTAAACAAGGGCACTTTTTCAATTCGCAAATCGCAAAATAATAAATATCAAATAATAAATTAAAAAAATGACTTTCAAATTACATATTTAGAAATTTCAATTGATTTCGTACAACATTCATTTAGTATATACCTGGGGGAAGAGGGGGGGGGGGGGAACTAGGATCATATCGATAGAAATCAATTGTTTTTATATCAACTCTTACTACTGATTTTAATGAAACTTTGTATAATCAAGTACAATTTGTGAAAAAAATACAGTAAGTGTCGGACATACTTGTGGGAGGGGAGGCTTAAAGGAAAGGGGGGGGGGGAGAAGAAAATAAAATGATTTTTTATATCACCATTTTACCGACTTTAATGGTATATGACTTACTTACTTTTGTACAGAATTATCCTGTATATTTATATCAACAAAAATAAATGTAATGGAAAGTAAATAAAGGCTGAATTGCTATAACGCAAAAAACGTAATTAAAAACCAGATTTTACCTATTAAATAAAAAATAATGACTTACTTACTTACTTTTACTTACTGTGACTTACTTTTTATGAAGATCACAGTGAGTGCATTTTACGTGGGCGGGGGGGGGGGGGGGCAAGGTAGGAGATAGAAATGAAATACATTCTTCTTTATATTACCCTATTATTGATTTAAAAAAAAAAATTGTATGGTTACGTATAATTTATGAAAAAGTTACAGTAAGTGTCAGACATACTTAGAGTGTGTGTGGTGGTGGGGGGGGGGGTTAACGGAGGGGTCATAGGAAAATAAAATGACCCTTTATATCACCAATTTAGCGATTTTAATGATATATTCTTTAACTACCACTTAATTTTCATGAAGATTACAATGAGTATATTATATACCTGGGGGGGGGCAAGGGGGACCAATGTAAATAAAATATATTCTTCTTTAAACTACACTATTATGGATCTAAACAAAAACTTTGCATAATAACATACAATTTGTGAAAAAAATCACAGTAAGGTTAGACATACTTAAGGATAGGGGGGGTTAAAGAGGAAGGGGGAGGGGCAGAGGAAAATAAAATATTTTTTATATCACCATTTTACCGATTTTAATGACATATTCTATAGCTATCACTTGCTTTTTGTGAAGATCTCAAAATGAGTGTATTATATATTTGTGGGGGGGGAGGGACAAGGGGGACGCAGATAGAAGTAAAATATATTCTTCTTTAAACTACCGCATTGTCGATTAAAAAAAAACTTTGTATCTATGCAACTTTATGCTTATGAAAAATTGAAATTGCAGTGAGTGTGCACATATCTGGACGATTTGCTAAGGAGGGGTGGGGGACAGAGTGAAGAAAATTTTTGTTTTTATATCACCATGCTACCTACTTATATGAAACTTTGTACGACTATCACTTTCATTTTATTAAAATAATAGTGAAAGTTAACTAAAGTTGATAAGGGGGGGGGGGAGGGGGAGGGGGACAGATGGAAAATAAAATAATCTTTTTAAACAACACTTATTATCGTTTGTTTTATTGTTTTATTTACATTTTGTATAAGTATCAATTACTATTAATGAAAAATTATACTGAGGTATGCAAAAATTCAATGTATGATTTAAATCTTTAAAAAAATTATTCAAAAATGAATTTTCTTCCTTTAATCTGTCTCTTTTGTCCTTCCTCCCATGTAGATATAAAACACCTACACTCTCGTTGATGTTTAGCATCAGTTTTACAAGAAGAAATTAAAAAAGTGCCTTTTTTCCTGTCCCCTTTTTCCCGCAATCCAAAAAACCAATACATTGTTAATATCAGACATTAATTAAAAGTTAATATCAAACATTGGTAAAACATTATTCTAAAACAGAATTTTTTTCTTTAATCTGTTCCTCCCCATCCCCACGTAGAAACAAAAAATTTTTGCTATCATCCATGTTCAGCAAGTATTTTACAAGTAACAACTAAGAAAAGTGCCCTTTTTTCCGGATTGCGGAAAAAAGGGCACTTTTCTGAATTTCTCCTTGTAAAACTCGTGCTAAGCATCAATGAGAGCGTAAGTTTTTTATTTCTATGTGGGGGGTGGGGGTGGGTGGACAAAAGAGACAGATTAAAAGAAGAAATTTCATTTTTCAATAACTTTTTTACAGATTTAAATCATACATTGAATTTTTACGCACCTCCCTGTAATTTTTCATTAATAAATACTAACTGGCATTTACACAAAATGTAAATAAAACAATAAAACAAACGATAATAACTGTTGTTTAAAAAGAAAATTTTATTTTTCATTTACCCCCTTCCCCTCCCCCCTTCAATATAGGTAACTTTCACTAGAATTTTAATGAAATAAAAGTGATAGTCGTACAAAGTTTCATATAAGTAGGTAGCATGGTGATATAAAAACAAAAAATTTTCTTCACTCTGCCCCCCTACCTTAACAAATCGTCCAGATATGTGTACACTCACTGTAATTGCAATTTTTCATAAGCAGAAAGTTGCATAGATACAAAGTTTTTTTTTATATAAATCGACAATGCGACAGTTTAAAGAATAATATTTTTTTACTTCTATCTGCGTCCCCCTCCCCCCCTCCTCCGAAATATATAATACACTCATTTTGAGATCTCCATAAAAAGCAATTGATAGATATAGAATATGTCATTAAAATCGGTCTTTAACCCCACCCCCAAATGTGTCTGATACTTATTGTGATTTTTTTTACAAATTGTATGTTGTTATACAAAGTTTCTGTTTAAATCTATAATAGGGTGTTTTAAAGGAAAATATATTTTATTTTCATCTACCCCCCCCCCCCCTCCAGGTATATAATACACTCATTGTAATCTTCATAAAAATTAAGTGGTAATATATTATTAAAATCGCTAAAATGGTAATTTAAAAATTAAGTATATTTTCCTCTGTCCCCCCCCCTCCTCCAAGTATGTTTGACACTTACTGTAATTTTTTCACAAATTGTACATGATTATACAAAGTTTCATTAAAATCGGTAAGAGGTTTGTTCTATTTTTTACTATAAAATTTTCCTTCGATCCTTTTATTTTTTTAAAGTTCTATAATGAAATAGTGACAGTTTATCATATTTTCTTAAACGACATATTTTAGTTGCATTAACTGATGTATTATTTTTAAATATATTTAAAAAATTGTAATATCTGTTCATATTTAAAGATAATAAATCAATAAACATTTTTTCCACGTTTGCATTCAATATTCTAATTATTTATTTATTTAATTAGTTTATTTACTTAATTAACTTATTTATTTAATTTTTATAAACTTATAAAAGTTAATTCTGGACAAAACAATATTTACAATTTTAAATGCGTTAGAAATTCTGCTCTTTTTCTACAAATAATTGCCATTTTATCTTGATTTTCTTTATGCAGATTACAGAAATATTTGATTAGGGGTGTTTAGACGCTATCACACTTTTAAAAATTTGGCTCCATAGGCCATAATGATAAAGAATTTTTCTTTGTGTCACTGTAAAAAAAATGTAAGTGCTAAATTCACCAAAATCTATACAGTTTGTGCAATTATGACCTATAACATGTGTACAATTTTTTTGCTCAGATTAATAAAGAAGTTTAGACGCTATCACACTTTTAAAAATTTGGCCCAATAGGCCTTAATGATAAAGAATTTTTCCTGGTGTCCCTGAAAAAAAACTATAAGTGTTAGATTCACCAAAATCAATAGGGTTCGTACTTTGGTGACTTACAATATATGTACCAACTTCCAGCTTATTCGAACAAAGCGTTTAGACGCTAGCGTGTTCATTCACAGACACACACACATACATACACACGTACATGCACACACACATACATACATCATCGCAAAAATAGTGAAAACGGACTCGAGGGACCTCGAAACGTGTAGAAACATCAAAATCTGAATTTCGGAATTTTGACATGATTACAACACTTTCCTCACTATAGTGTTCGGAAAGTAAAAAGGTGATGATATTTACTTATATTTATCAATTTTAATTTTATTTGTTTATTCATTCATTTCATTTTTTATTTATTTTGATGGATAGTGTAATTTCTAAGGACATTTTTTATACTTAAATTTTGAATTTTTATATTTCTTATTTGAATGCTTACTTTAAAAAAGTAATAAAGATTCAACCACCGGGCGATTCTAATATTTATGAATTTATTTATGAATTATTTAATTAATTAGTTTATTTATTTAATTTTTATAAACTTGTAAAAGATAATTAAGGAGAAAACAAAATTTACAATTTTAAATGCGTTAGAAATTCTGCTCTTTTTCTATCTTGCAATAAATCTTATAAGGATTGTAAAATGTCACTTTCACCCTCTAGTTAGTACCAATAATTCTCCGATAACAGTTATCTTGAATTTTGAACGAAAGAGGGAACATGTTCGAATGAAAACGAGGAGTGCAGACTGCCATAGCTAGGCTTTATCGCTCTCTTCCCTGACAGCTTCTAACAAAAGCAGGAACAACCCTTCAGAGAAGTCAAAACACATTGGAGTGGTATCTGGGAAACTACCGTCCCTAACTAGCGTCTCGCCACAGCGCCGGCTCCCTACGAAAATGTTGAATAAATTGCCTTGGCAGGTTTGGCATGCTGCAATTTGGCGATGCACTGCTACATTTCTGAATAGTTGTAAGATTGTTTACCATATGCGTTAGATGTGTATAGTAGTTCATATTGAATTGAATTACTAATTTTTTCTTTCTTTTTTTCTTTCTTTTTTTTTTTTGTAACAGTAATTTTATTTTTAGGAAAATTAAAAGATAATTAAAAACATTAACTAAAAACTTTTTTAAAAAACAAAACCGCCATTTCCTTGAAATATCTTCAATACAGATTTAAATTTATTGCATTTTTTTTTTTTTTTCTACTACAGTTTATTATTATTTTTATTTAGCTTTTTTTAATTAAAAAAAAAAAAAAAAAAAAAAAAAAAAACTTGAATTACGATACAAATTTAAAATATGTAAAATATTTATTTTTATGTTTAAATAGTAAACAAAAATTATTTTATTTAAATTTAAATTATTATTTATACTTGTTTAAATTTGTTAAATATGTTATTTAAATTACTTCTTTTTCAAATGACACCCCCTCCCCCCTAAATATTTCTGTCCATGTTTTATTACAAAAATTGCAATTTATGAATTTATAGACTACAGAGAGAATTTGAAAAATAGACCAGGTAAAATGTTTTATTAAAAAATAACAACTTTTTTTTTTTTTTTAAGGAAAATTAATAGATAGTTAAAAAACTTCTTTAAAAACGAAACTGCCATTTTCTTAAAATATCTTCAATACAAATTTAAATTTATTGCATTTCTTTCTTTTTTTTTTTTTTTTATCTATTAAACAGTTTGTTTTATTTTACTTAACTAAAAAAAAAAAAAAAAAAAAAAAAAAAAACGTGGATCACATTAAAAATTTATAATAGAATTTTTAAATATGTAAAATATTTATTCTTATTTTTATGTTTAAATAGTAAACAAAAATTATTTTATTTAAATTTTAATTATTTTTTAAACTTATTTAAATTTATTATACATGTTATTTAAATTACTTCTTTTTAAAATTCCTTTAATGCAAAGATGTTTCAAATGATAAAAACACTCCCCCCTCCCTAAATATTTCTTTCCATATTTTATTATAATAACTGCAATTTATGAATTTATAGACTACAAAGAGAATTTAAAAAACTGACCAGGTAAAAAGTTTTATTAAAAAAAAGCAACTTTTTTTTTTTTTTTTTTTTTTTTTTTTTTTTTAAAGGAAAATTAATAGATAATTAAATATAAATTACTAAATAAAATAGGTAAAAAAGTTCTTTAAAAGCGAAACTGCCTTTTAAATATTTTATTTAAATTAGTTCTTTAAAGAAGAAAAAAAATTGTCTCAACAAACATTTATGAATGCATTTTTAAGGAGTTTAGTGCTTTTTCTTGGTACTCAGGGCAGGGGCCCCAGGTTCCCGTGCTATAGTCAGGCTTTGACTACAGACGGAAACTTGTTGTCAAAACCTTTTTAATATTTTTTATTTAGATGGAAAAAATAAATAAAAATACTACCAAAATATCAGTTTAAAAAAATTTTCTTTTAGAATTTGAAATCTGTATTTCAAATAAATTTCTTATTCTAAATGTATTGCACTGGCAAAGAGATTCTGTCATCCAAAGTGATAGATGGTAGGCGCTAGCTTTGAATCAGGTACACACTTGTTAACCTAGTTGTGCGACTTTTCCATGGTCTTCTTAGGAACTCACATTAGAATGTGCTAGGTCACCTTAAAAAGACTGCCCAGAGAACATCTCATTCAGGCCTAATCCCACATTCAGAAACAAACTTTTGAAGATTCTGTAGAAAAATTGCTGCCTTGTGCTGATGCATTCACGTTGCACATTTGCCTGTATTTTTTTTTTTTTTTTTTTTGTCTGATGGCGAGTCCTGCTTTATTAAATTGAAATAATTGTTGAATGCTTTTACAATTTGAGGAGTTTTCTTATTTTCTTCACATTAATTAACTTAAATAACTCCCATAAAAATATTTTTCTTAAATCTTCGCAGGAATTAGTATTAAATAAAAAAGCAATTCTCTATGTAGTGTATTAATTCATAAATTGCAATTTTTTTAATAAAATATGGAAAGAAATATTTAGGAGGGGGGGGGGTTGTCATTTGAAACATCTTTGCATTAAAAGAATTTAAAAAAGAAATATATTTGACAAATTTAAACATGTTTAAATAATAATTAAAATTTAAATGAAATAAATTTTGTTTAGTATTTAATCATAAAAATAAATATTTTACATATTTAAAAATTCTATTATAAATTTTTATTGTAATCCATGTTTTTTTTTTTTTTTTAAGCTAAATAAAATAAAATAAACTGTTTAATAGATAAAAAAGAAAAAAAAAAAAGAAATGCAATAAATTTAAATTTGTATTGAAGTTATTTTAAGAAAATGGCTGTTTCGTTTTAAAATTTAAATAAAATATTTTTTGTTTATTATTTAAACATAAAAATAAATATTTTACATATTTTAAATTTGTAATGAAATCCAAGGTTTTTTTTTTTTTTTTTTTTTTTTAAGCTAAGTAAATAAATAAATAAATTACATAAGAGATTAAAAAAAAAAAAAAAAAAAAAATCAATACATTTAAATCCGTATTGAAGATATTTAAAAAAAAATGGCAGTTTCTTTTTTTTTTTTTTTAGTTAATTTTTTAGAATTATCTATATATTTTCCTAAAAGTAAAGTTACTGCTAAAAAAAAAAATTAGGAGTGGGGATGTTTTTGTCATTTGAAACATTTTTGTATTAAAGGAATACACATAAATTAAGAAAATGTGCTAAAAGGGTGATGCCTCGCCAAACTCTGTTCACCTTGCTCGAATCCAACAACTTTCAAAAACCAAAGTCTGTACGCATGCTCAGTTAGCATTTTTGCAGGGAGCCGGCGTTGCGGCGAGACGCTAGTCCGTCCCTACCTTTATAAATCATACTACACCAATCGCTTGCTGCCTCAAAGGACGCTAGCGACTACACATGAAGTAAGTTAGAGTTTAAATAATGTTACTATCAATGTTTACAGATAATATTTATAAATGAAAATGTGTCAAAATATAACGGTGGGAGTAAATTAGTTTATTATTTAATTTTATGTTTTACTTAAGATTTCTGATGTATTGCAGCACATTATAAAGGAACTGAATTTCGTAATAAGGCAAATACTATGTATGTCAAATTGACATTTGTAAATATTAAAAGAAATATACAAATGAATTTCTGTACCTTTATAAATCACAACCTCTTTCTATAAGAAATTTCTTACACATTCAGTATTTCAGAGATTCATATTTGCCGACATCCTAATGATGAATCGGAAGATTTTTAGTGCATGCCCTTTTTTCCACACCAGTGTAATTTCAGAGTAATTTTCTGCAAGTTTAGTTTGGATTAAATAAGAAGAAAAACACTCTAAAAATGTACTGGTGTGTAAAAGGGGCGTTTACTAAAAATTTTCCAGTTCATAGTTAGCAAGTATTAGCAAGTATGGAGAATAAAGTTTTTTTTTTTTTTGCTAACAGTATTTTTCTAGAAAAATTTCTACCCTATAAATTCACAATAATAACCACAAAAATATGATAAGAAATTTCCGTAAACGAATATTGATGGCCGAAAAGGTGGAACTCTTTCATCCCTAGATGTTTCTATATAAATATTTCATTTTTACACAAAGCCAAATAAGAAAGAAAGATGAAATACGATTTAAAAGGGTTTAGCAGGCGAAATAAAAGAGGAAAAAATTGGATATTATTTTTTAGAATATTTCAGCTTGGAAAAATTGGAAACATTTAATATGGATTATAATTGAAATTCAATATACTTTGTTTTCTTCGAATAAATTTGGAATAATTTAATTTCAGGTTCATGTTTTAGAAAGAGAAATTTTTAGCAAAAGCACTATTTAGCGGGATTCATACAAGATCCACAGTATAAATTAATATTCTAAAACTAGCATGCACAATTCTTAATATTTGATTCTTTGTAAATAAATTAGGGCGGTGTTTCAAAAAAGAAGTTTAAAGGCACAAAAAGAAAGCATATTTTTACCTTTCATTATAGAAACAAGAACGATTTGGAATCTTTGTGGATATACTCATTTAGAAGTACATAATAAGTTTTACATTATGAATTTTGAGCATTCTACGCATGGAGAGATAGAGAAACTTCTTGATGTACTTAAACCATGCTTTGAAAAATATGCATATTATTTTAAAAATTTGGGGAAGAATGTCGCATTTATAAGATGCAAACTAATAATAATAATAATAATAAAAGTTAATTTTGACTAACTATGCGCTCTTTAGTGTTTGCTTTTGAATGTATTTTCATACAGTGGGGTCACAGGGTATATTTTTTCCCTGATTCTTCCACCAGTATTTTTCTTCCGAAATTTTCAACAGTACGATTTCACGATTCATTATGAAAAATATTGTCATATAAATATATTGGTGTAAGCATCAGGGAAAAAGGCGGGATTGTAACCACCCTGTTACCACCATCTTATCATATCCATAGTACAGTCAAATAAGACCAAAAAACACCAAATAAGAGGGGGGGGGATTTAAAGTTTTGAAACTTTGGAATAACATTCTTTTGGGCTCTTCTAATGCAAAAAAAAAAAAAAAAAATCCCCCTTCCTGAGGGCCGGGGGGCTTCCCCCCATTCTGCCCCTCCCCTTTTCCCCTCTAGACAAATATAGCTCTTTCAGATTAACATATTCGCGACCGCTAACGTGAATTCACGTCATTTGAAAATCTGTAACTCCGCCAGTGGGCGTTTCTTTAAGTTGTATTGGTTACATTATTTCTTAACATTATACCCAATATTTACATTTGTGCAATCAATGCATTATGGATACAAATATTTTGATTAGAAAGAGTATGATCGTAATGTATATTAATTTATATTTTCTATATGAATACAAAAAAAAACATTAATTTAAAATTATGTAATGTAATAAACCCGTAGGTGGAGCTTACTGCCAAAAATGCAAAAACATGCGGTCGCGAAAGTGTTAAGAAAAACAGAGATAATAATTTATAAACACTTGACTTTTTGGAATAAGATTCATGAATAGTCTGGTAATAAAAAAAAAAAAATCTTCCTGGTGAACCCCCCCCCCTCCCTTTTCCCTTCAAACTGAATAGGTACTTCAGATTACAAAAAAAAATGAGGGATTATAAAGGAATGTATTATAGGAGTAAATAAGTATATTGCTTTGAAATTTTGAAATAATAGTCTTGAGGGCTCTAGCAATGTAAAACAAAAATGTTCCCCCCCTCTGCCCCTCCCCCCCCCCTTATTTTCACTCCAAACCATATAGTTCTTTCAGATTAAGAAACACAGAGAAAATAATTTATACATAATTGAAATTTTAGAATAACATGAACGGAAAAAAAAAAATCCCCTCTCCCTGAGGAGACACTTCCTCCCCCCCCCTCCCGCCCACTTAACTGTATAGCTCCTTCAGATTACGAAAATTGAGGTACAATAAAGGAACATAATATAGGAATAAATATTTGTAAAGTTTCGGAAATTTTAAATAATACTCTTGAGAGCTCTAGTAATGTAAAACAAAAAAGTACCCCCCCCCCCCCCTCCTTGGGCAAATTTTCCGTTCCGAAGCATCTCCCTTATTTTCCCCCAAAACCTTATGGCACTTTCAGATTAAGAAAAGTCGTGAAATTATTTTTTAAATGTTTGAAATTTTAGGATAACATTCATGAATAGTTTAGTAATGGAAAAGAAAGAAAATCTCCCTTCCCTCAGAAGACCCTCCTCCGCTTCGTTTTAGAAACGCAATTGATGCCTCTCACTTAAACAAGCAAGTTGTTGTTGGACAAGATGTTGACCTTACTGTTTTACAGATAGCTTTCACCGCAGAAGAGATGGATATTCTACTCGTGAAAGAAGGGAAGGGAAATCTTAAAAAGACATTTTATAGTTCCAAGGACTCGGCATTGTTCCTCTGTTACCAACAATTTCTGGGATTCAATCCCATTTCTTCATGCAAGTTATGGCTGCGACACTACTTTGGCCGGGTTTGGAAAAAGGAAAGTGCAAGTGGTTCAATCATTTAGCCGACCTCACCGACTCTATGATGTACCCAAAGTGTTCAATGATCCAAGATCGACTTGGTACTCAACTAAATAAACTAATAAAAAATTTATGTTTGCAATGTTCAGTAAAGTTTAGAAAAAGTAGATGTACAATTTCTGAAATGAAAATATTGAACGACTTCAAATTTCTCTGTTTTAATAAACTAGTAGGTCAGACATGCAATGCTATCGTCCTTTCTCACTTGCCACCTACCACTGATGCTGCATTCCTCTATTCTCATGCGGTTTACCAGTAAGTACAGATGTGGTTGGGATATCGTTTTGATCCATAGAGGAAAGTATCTAATTCCTACTTTTCTCCTATATATCTAAGATAAGCACCTGCTACAGAAAAGATACTAAATTTGGTTTCATGTGGCTGTACGCAAGGTTATGGAAGAAAATACAAAGTATTAAAGCGGACTTATTGTGCACAGTAATGTGTAAACATTGTCACGAGCAATAGAGAGCCCATTGACATGACAGAAAAGTTTGAAGAAGACATTCATGATAAACTTGATTAATTTTTATTTTACGTTCAGACGGTTATTTGTAAGTAATAAGCTTATTGACATACATTAAAATTGTATTACCTGCATTTTACTTATTTGTTTTTCTATTTATTTTACCCAATTATTACCTAAAGTTCATTATTATCATTTGAATTTTTAAATTTAAAATAAGAGGCAAAGTAATTGCTCGTTTATACATAGTGCAGAAGTTTTTTTTTTTTTTCAGAATTTTTTAAAAAAAATTGGTTATTATTATTATTATTACTTTAATAGTAGCTGTCTTTGAAAAACAAACAATTTTACATAAATTAGAAAAAAAAAAAGAAAAAATGAAAGACTCACGGAAAATATCGAAGGTGTTTTTGTGGAGAGGGTGCAAACTCCCCACAAAGAGGGACTTGTATAGTTTTCCATTAAGATACCCCATATGAGTTGTTTCCCAAACTTTCAAATCTGTATATTTAATTCTAATTCTAATTCTAATTATTATTATTTTCTAATCTGAAGGAACTATTCGGTTTCAGGTGAGTAAAGAAGAATTTCTTTCTTCCATT
>OZ005661.1:230603634-230631358 GCA_963930645.1 Salticus scenicus
TTTTATAGTTTATGCTTTGAGAAGACGAACTTCAAAAATATGTTTAAAGTGTCTCTAACACTTTGTAATAATAATAATAATAATAATAGAACACAAAAACTCGCAAAAGTTTTGCACAAACACGAGATTTTCTTAAATGAACGGACACATTAGAATTTTACCCGTTTTGTTAAATTCTTTAAAAAAATAGCCACAAATTATCTCAAAACTTTTGGCTTTGTGTCTGTTTCTGTGTGTTATATACTTTAGCAAAAGAAGAAACGCAATGCTTGGCATTACCTTATAAAAAGTAACGCTTGGCTGTCGTTCGAAATTTCAGCCGCATAATTTTTATTAGCTAAATATATCGTGTTATTTATGTAAAAGCAAATATCATGAGAATTCAAAAAAAAAAAAAAAATGTTGAAATTCACTGAATTTCATTTCTTTAAATTTTATGTATATATTATTATAATTATTATTTTCTAGTTTTCCATGTGTTACTTGGTTTCATCTACCTGCATATTTGCCAATCAAATCCGGAAGATTGTTAGTCCCGCCCCTTTCTGCCTTTTTTCCCCTTTCACTCTTTTATTAGAGTACTTTTCTTTCTTATATAATTGTAAATATATTTCAAGAGAATTACTCTAAAAATTAAGGGGTATACAAAAAAGCGCGGTTACTAACAATCTTTCGGATTAGATTGGTAAGTGTGATCTACTGTAATGTTTAAAAAAATATTTCATATACACAGTGAGTTTACACCAAATTATTAGTTTCATTCAATCATGCATTATTCTTTTAAATTAATATTAATAAAAGCCCCTTTTACTATCCTTCCCAACCCCCCTCCAGTGAAACTGATATTCAGTTTATTCTAGCGGTGATAACTCTTTGAATTTTCACTATATTTAATTGATATTTGGAGTAAGTATTTCAATGCATTTGGCTAATGAGTTATAAAAATGAAGTATCGTAAACACAGACACATATAAAGTTAAAAATTATTTAGTTAAAGATATTCATATTTCATTCTGTATTTATCGTTTTTATTTCAGTTATTTATTTGTTTGCAATTTATTGTGTCGAACATATCATGATAAAATTAATTTCATTTTATATCCTTAAATATATATATATATATATATATATATATATATATATATATATATATATATATATAGTAATATATAAATGCAGAAATAAATAAACAAATGAATGAAATTAAATGTAGAAATATATATACACAAATGAATGAAATTATACCCCAAAAAACACTGAGATCTTCATCAGGGAGGCCCCTCAGTGTAGGGGTGAATGAGAAGTTTCTGAAAGGACAGTAGCTATAAGCTAATAACTATCCTTAGCCCCCAACTTCTCACCAAACAGAAAACCACCAATAACTGAAGAGAAATCAAACATACATATAACGTATAAAACTACTAAAAATATTTTATAAAATTATCAAATTGTAAAAGTTACAAAATTATATCAATTCATTTAAAAAATATACAATAGAAAAGAGAATTACTGAAGGTAAACAAGAAAATATAAAAAGAAATAAAAATTACAACCCTTCAACTGGAACACAAACTATCTTCGGCCAACGGGGCTACTGGTTGGTACTTCAATATCGACCTTGAATGAGGAAGTAGAACTAACCGAGACAGGAAAAATCTGAAAAGTCACAGTTAAAAATTGTGACGGGTAACAGTTAATTTGCAAGGTACTTTTTAAATCTTCAAGAACATCTTTTAAATCTTCTTCATTATTGCAAATAGAATGAATTCTTTTAAGCTGTTTGATGTGCTACTTTATTTTATTTTATTAATTGAAATTGTTTCCCCCCTTTTTCAGCACAGCTTAAAAGAATTCATTCTATTTGCAATAATGAAGAAGATTCAAAAGATGCTCTTGAAGACTTAAAAAGTACCTTGCAAATTAACTGTTACCCGTCACAATTTTTAACTGTGACTTTTCAGATTTTTCCTGTCTCGGTTAGTTCTACTTCCTCATTCAAGGGCGATATTGAAGTACCAACGAGTAGCCCCGTTGGCCGAAGATAGTTTGTGTTCCAGTTGAAGGGTTGTAATTTTTATTTCTTTTTATATTTTCTTGTTTACCTTCAGTAATTCTCTTTTGTATTGTATATTTTTTAAATGAATTGATATAATTTTGTAACTTTTACAATTTGATAATTTTATAAAATATTTTTAGTAGTTATATGTATGTTTGATTTCTCTTCAGTTATTGGTGGTTTTCTGTTTGGTGAGAAGTTGGGGGCTAAGGATAGTTATTAGCTTATAGCTACTGTCCTTTCAGAAACTTCTCATTCACCCCTACACTGAGGGGCCTCCCTGATGAAGATCTCAGTGTTTTTTGGGGTATAATTTCATTCATTTGTGTATATATATTTCTACATTTAATTTCATTCGTTTGTTTATTTATTTCTGCATTTATATTTTACTATATCAAAGTTTTGCATTTCCTTTCGCTGCAATCTTGCGCATTGGTTTGTAATTTTCCTATTGGTTTTTCTAATCAGTAAAACTTATATTTTTATATATTTTCCTGTCAATTGTTTTCTATATATATATATATATATATATAATTACTGTAGGTAAATATTAATAAAAGCGCCTATTATTATTTTTTTTTTTTCCAGAAGGACTGAAATTCAGTCTATTGTAGTGATGATAATATTTTGAATTTTACGACGTTTTATCATAAAAGTATCTCACTACATTAATCAGTATTTGCCTAATTAATTACAAAAAGGAAATATCTTTAACACTTTCGCATGCGAAGCTAGAAAATATTTAATAAAAAATGCTCATATTTCTTTAGTTAGTTATCTTTTTAATTTAATTTGATTTATTTATTTAAATACAATAGATTGTTTTGAATGCAGCATGTCAATTATTCTCAAAAATGCCATTGCATTAGCTTTAATACCTGTATATAATCATGAAAAATTTCTTTTTCTTTTTTAAGAAACCTTTATATCTACATATATGCGCTAGTCTCATATAGATTAAAACACATAGTTAGAAGGAGCCTCTTATCCACAATTTACAGCTAGAGCACGTTACTTTTTAAAGATTATCAAAAACATTCTGTTATTAGGGGCCAACATGCGCGGTTTTTTAATAACACTGTTTCTTTGTAAAAAATTTAATCGGAGAAACTGCTAAAAAGCTTATTAAAGATTTCCAATACTTAAAAAAGAAAAAAAAAAAAAAAAAAAACATGCAAGTTAGCAGCTCGGGTAGTGTCTATAATAGAAGAAAAATATATTGAAGTTTCTTTATGGGCAACTGCCAAACGTTTATTCTTCCAAAAGCTCTTTTAAATAATGAAAACTATTTAATGGTATGTATCGAAAATTTTAAAAGTTAACGCAAGTATATTCACATTTTTATGCAGTGGGAGCTAAATACATTGACTTGAAGTCATCAAAAAATCTCAAAGTAAAAAGAATTACGAAGGAAAGAGATATATATAATCTTACATCATAAATATTAAGTTAATGTGTCTTTTATGAAAATTTTATTTGACCACCGCTGTTATGTTAAGAAAGTAAACTGGTCGTATAAAGTTAACACATACGCGCCATAATGGCCGAGTATTTTGAATGTGGTAAAGAAAGTTGTACTTTTCTGCATGTAACCCAGTACGTAAAGTCGGTAACAAAAGTGTCCGAACACTAGCATAAATTCCTATGTAAAAAAAGTACGCTTAATACTGTTTTGATAAATAAAACCTTGTCATCTCTTTTTAAGCATTTTGTCGGTTAAAGTTCAACTACACGAAATAAAAGAGAAGTAAAATAAAAATCAAAATGGTTTAGTACAAAAGAATATTAAACTACGTAAGTAAACAAAAGCATTTGCGTTTATGACTTGTGCTAAGAACAATCTCCAAACCGTTGCCATTGAAATTTACTGAAAATAAGCTGTTACCAAGGGAACCATCGAATACGCAGGTGCAAGGAGAGCATGTCACATGACTCATCTTGGACCTTCTCAAGGGTTACCATTTATTACTCTACTGTATATATCTCGTTGGTTACGGCCCTATAAATAAAATTAAAAAAATATGAAAGTTCTCAGCAAAGATAGCGGAAGCTTTTACGATATCCGTATATTTTTGACTCTGTTGAATGGAACAGCAAAACTAATTCTACGAAATATTTATTATAAGAAGTTACATTTTTTTTGCAAATATAATTTATCAAGGGAAGTGGTTATGTTGATTTTTCATAGCTTGAAAGATGGCCTCCAAGCCCATCATGTTTAAATAAATAAATAATAATAATAATAATAATAATAATAATAATTTTCAAATTATATAATGTAATTGTCGTTATTCTAATTGCTACATGCTTCAGCAAAAGTTGCTTGAACAACTGCTTTCTAATTTATTGTTTATCACTCTATTTTGCCAGCGCAAACAGATTGTTGGAAACTTGCTTTCTTAAGCAAATCTCAAGATCTGCTTCATCATTATTAATTTAAAAAATGTGTTTTTAGTATCAAGGAAATTAAATAAATTAAAATAATGTTTATATCTTTTGTGTTTAATAGACTGCTTAGAAATTAATAATACTAATAACCACAATGTGATTTTATACATTTAAAATAACTGTATTATTTCGTTATGTAATCATTAATAATACTTCTAGTAAAATATAATTTGAATTTTTTCTTTCATTTTAATTTAATGAAAGTAATCAACACTTTTGCAATCGCTGGCGTAGATTCACGTCATTTGAAAAACTGTAACTCCTCCGGTAGGCGTTTCTTTTGCAATTTGTAAGTTGTGTTTCTTAACACTTTCGCGACAGCTGATGTAAATTCACATCATTTCAAAATCTGTAACTCCGCAAGTGGGCGTTTCTATCGCAATTTGCGTGTTACTTATTTCTTAAAAGTATACCCAATATTCATATTTGTACAATCAATGTACTATGGATACAAATACTTTGATTAGAAAGATTATAATTATAATGAATATCCATTTGTAATATAAATGTGAATAAAAAAAATTTTGTTCCTAAATATTGAAACCTGGGAGAACAACGCCCACGGGCGGACCTTACTGTGAGAAAGACAAAATCATTCGGTCGTGAAGTGTTATGACTATCCTTATTTTCATATTTGCACAATCAAAATACTATGGATACAAGTCCTTTCACTAGAAATAATATAATCATCATGTATATTTTATAGGTAATATAAATATGGATACAGAAAAGCTTGTTTTGAAATAAGGTAGCTTGAAAGAATCACGCCCACATGCGGAACATACTATCGAAAGGACAAAAACATGATTTGGCGAAAGTGTTAAAAGAAAATGAATTAACACCTTCGTGATCGTATGTTTTTGACTCTTTGACAATAGGTATGTTCCCCCTCTGAACGTTATTCTTTGAAGTACATTATTTCAAAAATAATTATACTCTTCCTAATAAAAGTATTTGTATTCATACTATATTCATTGAAGAAATAAGAATATCGGAAATATATTTAAGAAATATAGTGATATACATATTACAAGAGAAACGCCCACTCTTTACAAATTTCTGAATAACTTGAATCTACATCAGCGGTCGCGTAAATTGGGTAATAAATTTAAACTTAAGGTAGTATAATTTATACATACAATCCCACATTAAAGCGTAGCAGTTCGGGACCATGAAGGGGTGTAGAGGCTCAAACCAATACATTTCAAAATGTTTATTTTTTCTTTTAAATAATAATAATAATAATAAAGTGCTAATTAATATCTACCCATTCTTCATATCAATTTGAACAATTCGTAACCACATTCTTAACACATTAGCTGGCGATCTCACATGACTGTCATTTGAAACAATACTGCACATCACGACCTGGCGAGTAATCAGCACCGAATGTGTTAAATGAATATTTTTTTATTTAACAATAAAATAAAATCTTGCAAAGTTTTATGTGTAGGGCTTTGATACCAAGAGCCCTCCTTTTTCTAAGCGCCCTTGTCCTTCAATTGCTAAATTACTAAAAATGAAAATATTTATACTTACATCCTTTTAAAAAACAAAAATATGTGAGCCAAAAATTCATTTAAGGATCATAAAATTTTATTTTAATTTAATTTTTGCCAAACTGAAATTCAGGTGAAATCTGTGAGAACTTTAGTTAGGTCTTGTTCGAGAGGATATTTTTCAGCAACTGTTTGACTATAATGTTATTTAAAGTAAATTTCATTGTATTTAATAAAAAAAAAAATATTTAAACAAAGAGAAATTTTCTACAAAAAATAATGGTATAGTAAATGCATACTTGCCAACCATCTGATTAATAACCGTACAGTTGTTAACGCCCCCTAAAAAAACGCCTCTTTTCTCACACCAATATATTTTTAGAGTAATTATCTCCAAATGGTGTTACAATTAAATAAGACTAAAATTACTCTAAAAAATTATTGGTGTGTAAAAAAAGGCGGGTACTAAAAATTGTACGGTTCATAATGAGATGGTTGGCAAGTATGTAAAATGTGTGCATACTTGCCAACCATCTCATTAAAAACCGTACAATTGTTAACGCCCCCTGAAAAACGCCCCTTTTCTCACACCACTATATCTTTAGAGTAATTCTCTCCAAATGTTGTTACTATTAAATAAAACTAAAATTACTCTAAACAATTATTGGTGTGAAAAAAAAGGCAGGTACTAAAAGTTGTACGGTTCATAATGAGATGGTTGGCAAGTACGTGTGTGATATGAGAAAATGAATCATGTGTAAATGATTTCTGTGTTCATACATTTTTCTTTATATTCACTACTGCGCTTTGTGACCATATTAAATTATTAATATTATATTGAATGCTGTTTGTGCAACATTTGTGATGTTTAATTAGAGAATGTCTCATTCTATCATTTTTAAATTATCAGACTATATAGGTTAAAAATCCAGTATTATTTATTTATTTATTCGAAGGGATGGAACACGAGAGCAGAATTCACACCGGAATCCGTTTAAAAAATTTCTCTGCTTATAATATCGTTGATTTAAGAAGTAAAAAAATTTTCTTACATCGATAGTGGTATGAATTCTGCGCCCGTGTTCCATCCCTGTATTCGTTTATTCTTCTTTTCTTTCTTTCTTTATTTTTATAGTTGATGCTTTGAGAAGACGAACTTCAAAAATATGTTTAAAGTGTCTCTAACACTTTGTAATAATAATAATAATAATAATAGAACACAAAAACTCGCAAAAGTTTTGCACAAACACGAGATTTTCTTAAATGAACGGACACATTAGAATTTTACCCGTTTTGTTAAATTCTTTAAAAAAATAGCCACAAATTATCTCAAAACTTTTGGCTTTGTGTGTGTTTCTGTGTGTTATATACTTTAGCAAAAGAAGAAACGCAATGCTTGGCATTACCTTATAAAAAGTAACGCTTGGCTGTCGTTCGAAATTTCAGCCGCATAATTTTTATTAGCTAAATATATCGTGTTATTTATGTAAAAGCAAATATCATGAGAATTCAAAAAAAAAAAAAAAATGTTGAAATTCACTGAATTTCATTTCTTTAAATTTTATGTATATATTATTATAATTATTATTTTCTAGTTTTCCATGTGTTACTTGGTTTCATCTACCTGCATATTTGCCAATCAAATCCGGAAGATTGTTAGTCCCGCCCCTTTCTGCCTTTTTTCCCCTTTCACTCTTTTATTAGAGTACTTTTCTTTCTTATATAATTGTAAATATATTTCAAGAGAATTACTCTAAAAATTAAGGGGTATACAAAAAAGCGCGGTTACTAACAATCTTTCGGATTAGATTGGTAAGTGTGATCTACTGTAATGTTTAAAAAAATATTTCATATACACAGTGAGTTTACACCAAATTATTAGTTTCATTCAATCATGCATTATTCTTTTAAATTAATATTAATAAAAGCCCCTTTTACTATCCTTCCCAACCCCCCTCCAGTGAAACTGATATTCAGTTTATTCTAGCGGTGATAACTCTTTGAATTTTCACTATATTTAATTGATATTTGGAGTAAGTATTTCAATGCATTTGGCTAATGAGTTATAAAAATGAAGTATCGTAAACACTGACACATATAAAGTTAAAAATTATTTAGTTAAAGATATTCATATTTCATTCTGTATTTATCGTTTTTATTTCAGTTATTTATATGTTTGCAATTTATTGTGTCGAACATATCATGATAAAATTAATTTCATTTCATATCCTTAAATATATATATATATATATATATATAGTAATATATAAATGCAGAAATAAATAAACAAATGAATGAAATTAAATGTAGAAATATATATACACAAATGAATGAAATTATACCCCAAAAAACACTGAGATCTTTCAGGGAGGCCCCTCAGTGTAGGGGTGAATGAGAAGTTTCTGAAAGGACAGTAGCTATAAGCTAATAACTATCCTTAGCCCCCAACTTCTCACCAAACAGAAAACCACCAATAACTGAAGAGAAATCAAACATACATATAATGTATAAAACTACTAAAAATATTTTATAAAATTATCAAATTGTAAAAGTTACAAAATTATATCAATTCATTTAAAAAATATACAATACAAAAGAGAATTAATGAAGGTAAACAAGAAAATATAAAAAGAAATAAAAATTACAACCCTTCAACTGGAACACAAACTATCTTCGGCCAACGGGGCTACTGGTTGGTACTTCAATATCGACCTTGAATGAGGAAGTAGAACTAACCGTGACAGGAAAAATCTGAAAAGTCACAGTTAAAAATTGTGACGGGTAACAGTTAATTTGCAAGGTACTTTTTAAGCCTTCAAGAGCATCTTTTAAATCTTCTTCATTATTGCAAATAGAATGAATTCTTTTAAGCTGTTTGATGTGCTACTTTATTTTATTTTATTAATTAAAATTGTTTGCCCCCTTTTTCAGCACAGCTTAAAAGTTAACGCAAGTATATTCACATTTTTATGCAGTGGGAGCTAAATACATTGACTTGAAGTCATCAAAAAATCTCAAAGTAAAAAGAATTACGAAGGAAAGAGATATATATAATCTTACATCATAAATATTAAGTTAATGTGTCTTTTATGAAAATTTTATTTGACCACCACTGTTATGTTAAGAAAGTAAACTGGTCTTATAAAGTTAACACATACGCGCCATAATGGCCGAGTATGTTGAATGTGGTAAAGAAAGTTGTACTTTTCTGCATGTAACCCACTACGTAAAGTCGGTAACAAACGTGTCCGAACACTAGCATAAATTCCTATGTAAAAAAAGTACGCTTAATACTGTTTTGATAAATAAAACCTTGTCGAAACCTATTTTTAGTCAGTCTAAGGCGTGATTCGTCAGGGATTTATTTAACAAAACAGTATTAAGTGTACTTTTTTTGTATAGGAATTTTTGCTAATGCTCGGACATTTTGTTACCGACTGTCATGCATTGATAACATGAGAACTATTTTTTAAAGACAAAATTCTATACTCATTAATTTAGATAATGTAGCCAACACAATTTTTGAATGTTAGTCATATACTTAGTGCATCGTCATTTATTTAATTTATTGGAAATGGCAGATAATGGAATTTTAAGAAACATTAAAAGTATATTTTTACGGTTTGCCAATTCTTTCATTTACAGACATTCAAACGATTGCTTATTTTAAATGCGAGATTTAACAACAACAACAAAAATAAAAAGTTTTAAAGTTTTGAGTTTTACTTCATCAGTATAATTTGAAAAAGGAATTTATATTATTGAATTTATATTATTTATTTATTTATTTCTAACATTTTGAATAAATATGTATTAGCATACTGTTTCATTTCAATATTTATTTAAACTTACAACATTTCTTTTTTTTTAGGATTAGGAGGACTATACGCAAGCGAAATGTGACGATACTGACCGTCGATGGAGCCAAACAAAATATTCCTTATGTTAATTATCCTATGGATTTTTTGTAAAAAATTATTAAAAATTAAGGGAAATTATTTCCCGATATTGATCCCCATACTTGGGTATACAGTAGCCGCCGCTTTATAAAATCACTGGTTTATAAAATCAGCCGCCTAATCTGATCAAATTGCTGGGTCCGAAATCAAATCCATACAAACGGCCACTTAATAAAAACAGCATCGCCGGTTAATAAACTCAAAAGAAAATCTTTCAGCAGTAAAAATGAGCATGTTTGTAAGCTAAACAATAAATTATATTTTCTCACCGGATTTTTGAAAAGAAAAAAAGAAACAAAATACAGCAAGCCATCCAATTATTAATCTTTGTCAAAAAGTTTACGCCTCAAAAAAAAAAAAAAGAAAAAAAAAAAAGATAGAAAAAAGAAAAGAAAAGAAAAACCATGTGTGGTAGTTATGAATTCAAAGAATGGATTCTTCACATGATTGACCAATGAGTATCTTTTTCTGTCTTAAAATATTCAAATAGTTTCTAGTTCTTATTTTGAAGCAACTTAGATGCAAAAGATATGCAAGTGTGTAGTTTTTATTTTGAAGGTAAAGCGTAAAGATTATTGTAAAGTATGATGGTTTTCTTCAAATGTATTGTCAAAGGAAGGCGACATCGAAGCTTTAAATTTCTCAGTTTGCTTCATGTAAACATAATAATAAAGATGATATTAGTGCCTAAATTGTACCAAATCGAAGAGTGAATCGCAAGCGAAAATGAATAAGGAGAGCAGAAGTCATCAAGGCAGCACTTCTAGATAGGTACAAGAATGCCAGGTCAAAGAAAATTTCCATCTTTTACGTAATTTTGTCCTTAAAACCTGAAAATTTTACATGAATGATAAGTAGCAAACGCTCCATTTCTACGGATGGCTAGTTGATGGATGGAAAACGAAGAATATTTTCTTTCCATATTTAGGTCATGACAATGAATACTCTTTTATTGAGTTCGAGCATGTTCGCCGGATATAAAAATAAGCCGCTTAATAAAATCATTTTGATGAAAACAAACGTGATTTTACAAAGCGGCGACTACTGTAATTATAAATTAGTTATCGAGCACATGTGTTAGATTAAGTTATTTTGCTGTCAAATTGACAAAATATTAACTTTAAATTTCAAAACACTGTCGTCCTTGCCGTTTTCTGTATTTGGCGACCAAAAACGTAACACGAAAATATGCTTCGCAGGTGCATATTTTCTTGAATGAAATATTGTTTCATATTGTTGACGGCTCATTTAATACACGTTTAAATAACCATGATTTTTGAATATAATTAAACATGTTCGCCAGATAATTTAGCGATCTCTTTTATTTATTTATTTATTTTACTTCCCCACGAAATACGTCAAATATCAAGTCTATTCCGCTGCAACATATTAGTATCTTATATCAGATACTTTAATCAGACATTTGAAAACAAATTTGACTTCAGATTATGGCAGAATATTTATAATTTTCCTTTTATACTTAGTTGGATATATATTGTGTAAATATCACCCTTTGAAATGAAATGTTTAGTTTTTATTCGAAAATGGAAGTTTGCTCTTTTTTTTTTTTTTTTTTTTTTTGGGTAGAGTTTTGAAATTTAATATTAAAACTTTATCAGTTTTACAGCAAAAATAACTCAATCTAACGCATGTAGACAGTAACTTATACATAACTATACTCAAATATGGGGATTAAAATCGTAAGATTATTCCTCTTAATTTTTAATAATTTTTTACAAGAAATACAATGGACGATTAACATAAGAATTATTTCGCTTGGCCTCACTAGAACTCCTACTTTGATAGGCTGATGCATCCGCTATTTTCTAGCCCACAAGACCGGCTGGTGATTTATTATTGGTGGTTTTTGGGCAATAAATTGCACGAATAACACCAGAAAAGGGCATCGCCTGTTTATATTTTCTTCTAATTCAGAAAGAAGGTAAATGTGGAATATAAATTGCAGATGTAACTCGGGGAAACCCGGAGCAGGAGCACAAGTTTGTAGCCGAAGATTTCCCTTATTTTCAACTTATTTCTTTTTATTTTCAAAGTTGTTTGACAAGTTTAATATGGATGTACTGTTATTTTATGATAGTGTTTTTAGATTCTTTTAAAATTAACTTTGTAATTACATTTCTTTTAACGTGAGGGGTTGTAGTTTTGAGAATGTTGGCGATGTTCTTACAATTGCTAACTTGTTTGTTTCGTTATAAGAAGTTCTAGCTCACTTGGTCTGCATAGAAGTTTAAACGCGATAACGACGCTAATCAGGTAACCTAGCTTTTTCTACCGCCAACACTTTCCCAGACAGGCTAGAAAATGGCGGGCACTCTTATCATATAGGAGTCTTAGTGTGACATTCGATATACAAGGCTCGACATCATCGGCCAAAAAACTGGTTTATGACGTCACTGTACTGGGATTCAGAAGTGCCGCGCGTGATGATTTTGTTTTCCAAGGTAGTTTATCCAGAGAAAAAGATTTGCTCATTTTATGATTTTCAGTTTTATTACGTACACAGGGATGGAACACGGGCGCAGAATTCATACCGGAATCTGTTTAACAAATTTCTCTACCTATAATATCGTTGATATAAGAGGTAGAAAATTTTCTTACATTGGTAGTGGTATGAATTCTGCGCCCGTGTTCCATCCCTGCGTATATATAACATAATGTTCAATCTTTGTTTTAGGCATTTTTAACACACCACATTTATTAAAAGGGATACGAACAAATAAAAATATAAAATAAATAAATAACTTGATTAATTAGAAAAAATATTATTTTTTATCATTTCGGAATAAATATGGATAAATAGAAAAGGTTTATAACTGCTCTTTTTATATGAAATGTATTTTTTTTTTTCATTCAGATCTTTCTTTCTTTTTATTTTTTTCCGTATTTCTCTCCCTCTTTTTCCTGCAGTAATGAGTAATTTAACCCATATTGGACCACTCATTAAACGAATCATTAGAAAAATGTAATTTTTTAAAAACATAGTCAGTATAAGATACTTACACATATAAAAAAGAAAAAATTGAAAAATTATAATAATTTTACAAAATTTTTTATTTTGTTTCTTAGTTCAAAAAACAGTCTCTACACAGTACAAAAGTGAGCATTTTGCAAATTGTAAAGATTTTTACGGATGGAAGTCCGAAAAACAATCTCTACATCCAACATTGCACATGTTGCAAATTGTAACACGTTTTTTATTGCATGATTTCAGTTGAAATCGTCTTTGACGACCATTTGGATTTTTCACTAGCACATGCTCACTATTTAGCAGAAGAAGTTCTTTATTATTCTGCAGCATTAATATTTTTTTCAAATTCCATTTTTCACAGTAATTTAATTAATTTAGTCTATTTCTAAAAATTTATGTCAAGTTTTTTGTAAATTTTAAATGTTTCTTTTACATTATTGACATTTAATTCAACTGTCCTATAAATAGGACGGCGGTCCAATATGGGTTAAAGGGGGGAAAAAAAATCTCACGAGATATTTTTGATTAGATTAGTCAAGAAAATTATAACGAAATTAATTGGTTATTTCTAAAACGATAATATTAATTTGCTATTAGAAATTCAACAATATATTAAAACCATACTAATTAAAAAATTATATATATGTGAAATATTACGTTGCAAAATATCTATACAATTTTATCATTTGTTTCTTAAAATAATATTTTCATTTTCAATTGAAACACCCCCAAATTACTTTGAATACAGTATAACAATTAAATAATTAAGAAAGATGTTAAAGAAGATTTTAAAATATTTGTGTAAATGATTTAATAAATCTTTAAATTATCTAAATACAGATTTAATAAACAAGTGTACAATAAATATTTAAACTTTAAAACATTAACACACAATTGTATGATGTGTAAAAAAGTTTTAAAGTATAAATTATTATTCAAGATTTGTTATAAAAAACTTCAATTTAATCTTGAATCAATAGTTTAAATATTTTGAATATATGTGCATATAAATCACAATACCTTTTGGTTAATATTTATCTTTATTATTATTATCAATATTATGTGTAAAATTATAAGAGAAAACATGAAAAAGTTAAAAATCGGTTTTAAAATATTTCTTTATTTTTAGTTTGGATCATTTATTTATAATATTCTCCATTTAAATTACTTTTCTTTCTTTCTTTCTTTTTTTTTTTTTTTTTTTTATGTTTACAAACAGAAAATAATGAAATATTTTCAGAAATTTATATAAATATATATTATTATTATTATTGTTGTTATTATTATTATTATTTTCATAAGAAATATAGCGAGTTTATTTTATTTTTTATGTAATGTCTAAGGTTTTTCACAAAAATGCCATTTTAAATTTTCCCAAAATTGAAAATAGGTAATTAGTTTACAATATTTAAATGTTTATTTTTTCCTTAGGAAAATTCAGCAATATTAGTATTTAGAATTCATTTACTGTACAATAATTATTATTGTACTGTAAAATGAGAAGTAAGTTTTAAAAGAAATTTTCACAAATAATAACAAGTCATTATTTTGTCTAGAAAATGATTCGTATATCATGCAGTAATTAAATATTTGAATGTAAAAAAAAAAAAAAATTACTAACAAGTTAATACACCTTTATTATGTCACCTTTATTGTGTCACATTCAACATTTGCTATAATAAGTTCTGTTAATTTATATATTTCAGTATTGTACATTTGAATATATATTCACAATATTCTATTCATTTCCTCTCTTACAAAAGTTTATGAGATAAATATGAAAAAGTTCAATATATATATATATATATATATATATATATATATATATATATTTTTTTTTTCCAAAATCTTTGATTTTTTACCATGTTTTTTTATTGTTATTTATTTATTTTTTATATAGGATATATTAATACTATATTTAATATTAATACTTTTATTAATACTTTTATGTAAATTTTATTACATGAAGATATTAGTGTATTAATTCCACAGTAGAAGAAGTTGTCTGCTGAGTTGTCTGCATGGATGTAACCCAGAAAGCAATGCATTTATAATACAAGAACTATTGGTTAAATAACTTTATGCTTTGAGGAAAAGATGGAAGAAAAAGTATTTATTCTTAAACAGTACTTGTTAGCGAAAAACCAATTTCTATAAAATAGCACATTTAAAAATAAATGAAAAGCAATACCGAGGGGGGGGGGGGGGGGCTTGGCAGCAATGATAGCGGGAGTTTTTACGATGTTTTTCCCGAAATTTTCGATATCAGTGTACTTTTGTCTCTGTTGAATGGAACAGAGAAATTAATTTTACGAAATATTTATTATAAAAAGTTAAATTAATATTTTTAGAATATGACTCATGAAGGGGAGTTGCTATGCTGATTTTTCATAATTTGAAACATGACCTCCAAGCCCGTCATGTATAAATTAAAAAAAAATAATAACCATTTTCAAACTAATTAATGTAATTGTCGTTGTTCTAATTGTCGCAGCGAAAGTCGCTTGAACAAATGCTTTCTGATTTATTGTTTATCTCTCTATTTTGTTAGCGGAAACAGTTCGCTTCCTTCTCAGTAAATCCAGAGCTCTGCTTCATCATATTTAATTAAAAAAATATATTTTTTTAGTATCAAGGAAATTAAATAAATTAAAATAATGTTTACAACTTTTGTGTTTAATAGACTGTTTAGAAATTTATAATATTAATAACCATTATGTTATTCTTCATATTTAAAATAACGTTATTATTTCGTTATAACTATTAATGATACAACAAGTAAAGTGTAATGTGAATCTTTTGTTTCATTTTAATTTTAAGAGAGACTTTAAAATAAATGAATTAACACCTTCCCGATTGCATGTTTTTGTCTTTTTGAATGTACGTTCCGCCTGTGGGCGTTATTCTTTTAAGTTTCATTATTTCAAAACATGGTCTTTCCTATCCATATTTATACTATACATGAGTATGCATAACAATTATATTTTTTCAAATGAAAGTATTTGTATTTATACGATTTTTATTGAGCAAATATAAACAATATAGGAAATATTCTTAAAAGATATAGCAACATACAAATTGCAAAAGAAACGCCCACTGGCGGATTTACAGATTTTTAAATGAATTAAATCTACATCAGCGGTCGCAAAAGTGTTAAAATTGGGTAATAAATTTGAACTTAATGTAGTTTAATTTATACATACAATCCCACATAAAAGTGTAGCATTTCGCAAATCATGAAGGGGGGGGGGAGGGCGGTACAGGCTAAACCTATACATTTCAGAATGGTTCAATAAAAAAAAAAAAAAAAAAAAAAAAAGACAACAATAATTAAGTGCTAATTACTATTTACCCACTCTTAATATCAATTACAAAAATTCGTAAACATTTTTAAATAAATATATTTTTTTTTACAATAAAAGAAAATCTTGCAAAATTCTATGGGTAGGGCTTTGATATGAAGAGCCCACCCTTTTCTACGCCCTAAATTACTTAAATTGTATTAATTGAAACTAAAAAATGCGCTACATACATAAGAATCATAAAATATTACTTTTATTTTATTTTTGCCAAAATGGAATTCAGAGGAAATCTGTCAGAACTTTAGTAAGGGCTAGTTTGAAAGAATATTTTTCAGCAACAACTATATGAATGTAACATTATTTAAAATTTATTTCATTATATTTAATTAAAAAAAAAAAAGTTTTTAAATGAAGAAAAATTTTTCGACAAAAAATATTACAAAATGATATGTGTAAGTAAATTTCTGTTTCCATGCGTTTTTGGTATATATACTACTGTGCTTTGTGACGATGTTAAGTTGCTAATATTATATTGAACTTTGTTAGCTCAGAATTTGTGACTTTAGATTTTGCACGTTTTGTTAAATTCCTTAAAAACATATCTATGAATTATCTATGAATTATCTTGTGAAGAACATGTTATGCCTCATATACTTCAGCAAAAGAAGAAACGCAATGTTTAGGATCACCTTATAAAAAGAAACGCTTGAAAGGCTGTAACGCTTGAACGCTTGTTATGGCTGTAAAATGTGTATCAGGCTTCTTCTTATTATCTCTATTGATTTATATGTAACTGTCGTCATATATTCATGATGATATAAAGTTTTATTAAAAAAAAAAAAAAAAAAAAGAAGAAGAAGAAGAAGAAAAAAAAAAAACATCTTCTTTTGAATCTGACGTGTAAGGTATTATATTCATTGCAAATCCATTTTTTTTTTTTTTTTTTTGGAAACTTGACATATTGCATTAGACATAACATACTGCAATCAGATACTGCAGTCAGATTGTAAAAATATTAAATACCTTACGAAATACGAACATTTTATAAGCAATATTTAAATACGCAAGCTTTAACGAAATTTCGTTTGCATAATTTTTATTAGCTAAATATATTGTGTTATTTATATAAAAGCAAATAGCATGAGAATTCAAAAAATTATTGTTGATGAAATTCTCTGAATTTCATTTCCTTAAAATAAAAAATAAAATTATGTATATACATACTTGAGAACATCCTAATTAATATTCAGTAGTGTTGTTAGTCCCGCCCTTTTTTCCACACTAGTAAATATTTAGAGTAATATTCTCTAAATTCAATTACGATCAAATAAGAAGAAAAATACTTTAAACAGATACCGGTGTGACAAAGAAGGCGGGTTTAACAATACTACGGAATATCATTTAGTATGTTGGCAAGTATGTATATATACATACTTGCCAACATAACCCGGAAGATTGTTAGTTCCCATCCCTTTTTGCACACTACTTAATTTTTTGAGTAATTATCTTAAAATATATTTACGATTAAATAAGACGAAAAGTGCTCTCAAAAAAGAGTGGTGTGAAAAAATAGGCATAATTTTATTACCTAATTATAATGTGTAATTTATATAAAAGCAAATATCACGAGAATTCCAAAAATTATTGTTGAAATTCACTGAATTTCATTTCGTTAATATATATATATATATATATATATACATTCTAGTTCTTCATGTGTTACTTGGTTTCATGTAGTGTAATGTTTGAAAAGTTTTCAATATATATATACTTGCTATATAGAATGAAACATCTATTTTCTGATAAATATAAAAGTAGAAAATTATATTTTAATCACATTAAAAACTGATATAGATAATATACATTAAAAATATACATTTTAAAATATTAAAAACACAAAAACATAAATTTAAACGTTTCGAGCCTATTACAGGCTCCTCATCAGTAAAAACATCAAGTGCAAATGATGAGATCTATTTAGATATAGATCAAATAATGAGATCTAGTGCAAATGATGAGATCTCATCATTTGCACTTGATGTTTTTACTGATGAGGAGCCTGTAATAGGCTCGAAACGTTTAAATGTATGTTTTTGTGTTTTTAATATTTTAAAATGTATATTTTTAATGTATATTATCTGTCTCAGTTTTTAATGTGATTAAAATATAATTTTACTACGAGACGTAATGATTTTTAAATATTTTAAAAAGTAGAAAAGTTAAATCGATCTATTTTCAGTCTAGACATTATGGTTATCCTAAATTTCTAGTAAATTCAATAAATAAATCTTATTTCTAAATTCTTCTAGTCCTTGGTGTTTGCTTATTACACACACGCGTCACAAAAAAAAAAAAAAAAAAAGCTTTATAGATTCTAAATTTAAATTTTAACAGTTAAATCTAAATAAATTTTAATATCCAAATAAATTTTCAACATCTAATAATTTTTAATACTTCATTTTTTACTGTGAAATTAGTTAATTCTTAAAATTCGTACTAATTATCAAAAACTTCATATAAATTAAAAAAAAAAAAAAAAGCCTATAGTATGGTGAATTTAATTAGTCCGGCTTTCTAATGAAATTTTCTCAGCTTTTGAGTTTTAATAAATTACTTTAATTACATACTGCATAGTGTTTTTTATCAAATGTCCGTTTCTGTAATGGGATAATTAAAAAGCTACCATTTATTTAAATTTTATTAAGCAATTAAGGAAAAAAAAAATTGGGCCATTACATTCTTTTTTTTTTATTTCTCTCTAACAGTGGGCGCTATCATTTCTCCCGGGCCTGTTCTTTTGCGTCTATAAGAAAAATTCTACCTTAGCATGTTACTAATAAATTGCACATTTACGTACGTATCGCAAGTTAATGTAAATTAAAAATTAATCAAGTAAATTTATTTTAATTTTTAGGTTTATTAGTTATTAAAATTACCAGAAACAATTTAAACTGAGTTTAATTTGCTTAATATTTCAGTAGATAAATGCGACTCTCCAGTTAACTGTAATTTTAACTATATTCAGCCTCACGGCTCTGATGGTGCGTTTGAGCTGTTTTCGGCATCTTTCGCAGTTGTAGAGTGAGTAAGAGTTTTGGTATTGTTAATTAATCTAACCAATAAATTTGTTTATACAGTAATTGGTTATTGTTGATATAAAAGTGTGTTTCTCCCTTCGTTTTTTCATGTTTCTTTTTAGTTTTAAATTATTAGTCCTACGGATGATATAGGGCAAATATTGCTGAAAATTTGTAGCATACTGAATGCAACACTACAAAAATATCACCTTATATGCATCGAATATTCATTCTATACCCGTGATGTTGTACATTTTAATATCAGATTGCTCCATTTTTAATGATCTTTGTTCTTTTTTCTTTCTTTCTTTTCTTTTTCTTTTTTTTTTTTTTTTTTTTTTTTTTTTTTGTAGTTTTTCATGTGTTACTTGGTTTCACCTGCTGCAATGTTTGAAAAAATTGTCAATATATATATAGAGCTGTCACCCAAATTATTATTTTGATTCAATCAGAAATAAAGCATTGTTCGTTTAAATAAATATTGATAAAAGTTCCTATTACTTTCCTTTTTTTTTTTTTCCAGAGGAACTGAAATTTAGTTGATTTCAGTGACGATATCTGTTTGATTTTTTACAATATTTAATTGATTTTTCATATAAGTATCTCAATACATATGGCTAATTATTTACAAAAATAAAATATTGCTAACACTTGCGAAAAAAAAAAAAAAAGTTAGAAATGCTCATAATTTATTAGATATTTATCTTTTTTATTTTATTTTATTTATTTATTTATGTGAAATAGATTGTGCCGAACGTAGCATGCCAATTATTCTAAAAATGGCATTGCATTGGCTTTAATACCTGTATATAATAATGAAAAGTCTTTCTTTCTTTCTTTCTTCCTTTTTTTTTTTTTAAGAAACTTTTATATCTACATAAATATATGCGCTAGTCTCATATAGATTAAAACATATAGTTAAAAGGAGTCTCTTGTCCAGAACCTGCAGCTAGAGCACGATACTTTTTAAAGATGATAAAAACATTCTGTTATTGGGGGCCAACATGTGCAATTTTTTAACACCACTATTCCTTTGCAAAAAAATTCACCACAGAAACTGTTAAAAAAACTTTTAAAAGGTTTCCAGCATTGCAAAAAAAAAAAAAAAAAAAAAAACGTACAAATTAGCAGTTGGGGTCCTGTCATTAATGGAAGAATAGTGTATTGAAGTTTCTTAATGGGCAAATGCCAAACATTCATTCTTCCAAAAGTTCTTTTAAATAATGAAAATTATTGAATGGGTTATAATATAAACCATTAAAATTTTTAAAAGTAAACTCATGTATCATAGCAGTTTTATGGAGTGTGAGCTAAATACATAGACTGGAAGGTATAAAAATTCTCAAAATAAAAAGAATTACGAAGGGAATAACATACATATAAATTCACGCCATAAATATTAATAAAATACTGCTTTTATTCAAATTTTATTGAAGCACAGGAGATTGATAATTTTATATACTGCTCAGCATAGCTTAACACGTACACGCCAGAATGGCAGTGTATGTTGAATGTGGTAACAGTGGCGGATCCAGAACTTGACTTTTGGGGGGGGGGGCTAAAATTTTTCAAAGTGATATTCTAGACCAATAAATAATTTACAATTGCAATATTCAATAGTGAATGTCAGTGTTTTTTTTTTTTTTTTTGGGGGGGGGGGGTTCAGCCCCCTACCCCACCCCCCCTTAAATCCGCCACTGTGTGGTAAAGAAAGTTTTTCAACTTGTGTGCACATATATGTGTTCATATGATAACAACACAAGAACTATTGTTTAAAGACAAAATGTTATACTCGTTGATTTAGCGAACGTAGCCAACACTGTTCTTATATTACACATATATTGAATGCGTCGTTCTTTAATTTACCCTTTGAGTACTGAATTTTTTGAAGATTTTTATGCCCATGGGACGGATTTAATTTGTCGCTGTATGGAATAACACTTTCGTGAGAGCATGATTTTGAATTTTTGACAGTAAGGTCCACCTGTGGGCGTTATTTTCCCCATGTTACAATATTTCAGAATAAAATTTTCTGTATTCACATTTATATTACAAATTGATATACATTATAATTTTATTCTTTCTAATCAAAGTATTTGTATCCATAGTATATTTCATTGTAAAATTGCAAATATTGATTAGAAAAAAATAGCATACAAATTGCAAAAGAAACGCCCACTGGTGGAGTTACAGATTTTCAAATGATGTGAATCTACGTCAGCGGTCGCGAAAGTGTTAATATGTAAAAGTAATACATTTTATTTGGAATATACTTATATTGATGATATAAGTATGATTGTAAGATATAAAAAACGCCAGGAAAGTGTTTGCGATCAACGCCCACTGGCGGGGGTGCCGCAAACATCAACGCCTACTTCTTAAATTCAGATGACGAGTCTCACTCGTCAAATGTACCCAAAGGGTTAATTTACTGGAAACTGTAAAAAATGGAATTTTAAGAAACAATAAAAACAAATTTTTACGCTTTCATTTACAGACATTCAAACGATTGCTTATTTTAAATACGTGATTTATCAACAACAAAAAAGTTTTAAAGCTTTGAATTTTATTTCATCTGTATAATTTGGAAAATGAATTTATATTAATTAATTAATATAATTTATTTTGAGCATTTTGAATGAATTTCTATTCACATACCGTATGCTTTCAATGCTTACTGAAATCTAATGTTTTTTTTTTTTTTTTTTTTTTAAGACTAGAAGGACTATACGCAAACGAAGTGTGACATCATTGATCACCGATGGAGCCAAACAAAAGATTTCCTATGTTAATTATCCATTGGATTTTTTTTTTTTTTTTTTTTTTGTAAAAAAATATTACAAATTACAGGAAAATATTTCCCGATTTCGATCCCCATATTTGGGTGTAATTATAAATTAGTTTTCGTGCACATGTATTAGATTAAATTATTTTGCTGTCAAACAGACAAAATAATATCATAAAAATAACGTAAAAATATCATATTTATATTTTTTATGGTAGCTCAAAATCACCCATAATGGAAGTTTAAAACTGAAACAGATAAAAATATTATTTTTTGTGTTTATGCTAGAAATATTTACTAACAAGGAAACATTCAGAAGGTGTCGTCTTCAAAAAATATTGAAAAACATATATGTGATTCTACTCTTCACAAAGCACCAGAAAGTAAAAAAAATTATCGGCTTAAATGAATTACAGCGACCACAAAATATCAAAATAAAGCATATTTAGCAATTTCAAAGTGTTAGGTGATTGATTTTGAGTACTTGACGGAGAAGACAAACACGGTTCTGTTCGTACACGGCAATCTCGGTGTTAGCGAACTTATCGCCTAACAGCGCTAAATCGCCAAAAATGATTAATTATGATAATTTTTTGTGGTCACTATAATTTATTTCAGCCGATATTTTTTTCAATTTCTGATGTTTTATGAAGAGTAGAATCACATATAATTTCTAATATTTTTTGAAGACCTTCTTTAGACCTTGTTTCCTTGTTTAGACCTTGATTTCTAATATATATTATATTGTGGCGTGTGTGTATAATAAGCAAACACCAAATCAAGAACTAGAAGAATTTAAAGATAAGATTTATTTATTGAATTTACTAGAAATTTAGGATAACCATAATGTCTAACCAGAAAATGGATCGATTTAACGTTTCTACTTTTATATTTATCAGAACATAGATGTTTCATTCTATATAGCAAGTATATATATATTGAAAACTTTTCAAACATTACAGTAGATGAAACCAAGTAACACATGAAGAACTAGAATATATATATATATATTTAACGAAATGAAACTCAATGAATTTCAACAATAATTGTTGGGATTCTCGTGATATTTGCTTTTATATAAATAACACATTATAATTAGGTAATGAAATTATGCCTATTATTTCACACCACACTTTTTTGAGAGCAGTTTTCGTGTTATTTAATCGTAAATACATTTTAAGAGAAATACTCTAAAAATTAAATGGTGTACAAAAAGGGGTGGGAACTAACAATCTTCCGGGTTATGTTGGCACCGGTATCTGTTTAGAGTATTTTTCTTCTTATTTGATCGTAATTGCATTTAAGAATAGTACTCTAAATCAGTGTTACCAGACGTAGGGATTTCTTCCTACAGTAGGGATTTTTCTTTAATTTCTGTTTTGTAGGGATTTTTCTATTATCTAATGAAAATTATAAAATTCTTTTAAAAACGCAAAAAGTTTTAAACTTATCTGTAAAAAAAGTGCTTACAATACCTTGTTTCTGATACATTGTTTTATTACAGATTGATGCGAAGTGAAACATCTCATAACTCAGAGTTGCCAACATCTATAATTTATTCCACTGTATTATTAGTACCTTCCTCTACTTCTCGTACTTTACTACTTTTTTATAAGAGTTGTTTTCTTCCTATTTAATCTTAGTTACATATTGGGGAAAATTGCTCAAGAAAATTAGTCAGAAAGAAAAAAGGGCATTACTATGATTGCCTCGGCATAAATTATTATAGTTGCAAATTTTGCATATTTTTAATATGTCTTCCCTTTTATTATTATTACTATTATTATTCCGAAATGGTAAATTTATTATATAGTTTTAATAAGAAATATAAAATTTATTTAATATTTTGATGAAAAAAAACACGAAAGTTTTAAAATAAATTGGGCAATAACAATAAGTCGTATACATGTTAAAATTAAATTTCCTAGAAATGCAAATTGTTTTCATCAGCAATTGTCAAATTATTTGTAATTTGTATACACCCACCGCTCAAGTAAAATATATTGTGCAGTACAAATTCTTAATCGTAAATATATTATACTGATCTAAAAGTGTATTTTATTTTGTTTTACTTCAGAATGCGTTGTCTTTCGTTTTCCTTTCTGTAAATTAGTCTTTTAATTTCTCTTTGATGTACTCACACCACCCATTTCATGTAGCCACACCTCCTAAGGAGCCGAAGTAAGGTACCTATCAATACAATATTCGCTGATTTAACATTAATTATTTATTACTAAATTAAACTTATTAGGTAAGTTTGATCATAGGTTCGATGCGAAAACATGTCAAAGGAGATTAGCTGTTTGATTTAATAATTTAATAGACTAAAGAGCTAACAGTATTAAATTTAACCAAATTATGGAAACATAGTCCATTTTATTTACTGTGTTTTCACGAATATAAATTTGTATACATATGTACTTGTTTTTATTTGTCCGTTTGTTTCAACAATCAACTTATGTGTATATTAATAAGAATGGATCTTTTTTTTTTCTATGCTAGAAAATATTAAATTAATAATAATAATATGTTTTATAAAATTTTTATCAATAGTTTTGAATCGTAGGGTATTTTGTAGGGTAAAAATATTTTAACGTAGGGAATGCAGGGATTTTTTCTCCATTAAGTAGGGATAATTTAAATATGTTCATCTGGCAACACTGCTCTAAATATTTACTGGTGTGGAAAAAGGGTGGGACTAACAACACTACGGAATATTAATTAGGATGCTGGCAAGTATGTATATACATAATTTTATTTTATATTTTAAGGAAATGAAATTCAGAGAATTTCATCAACAATAATTTTTTGAATTCTCATGGTATTTGCTTTTATATAAATAACACAATATATTTCGCTAATAAAAATCATGCAAACGAAATTTCGTTAAAGCTTGCTTGCGTATTTAAATATTGTTTATTAAAAATGTTCGTATTTCATAAGGTATTTAATATTTTTACATTCTGATTGCAGTATGTTATGTCTAATATAATATGTCAAGTTTCCAAAAAATGGATTTGTAATGAATATAATACCTTACACGTCAGATTCAAAAGAAGATTTTTTTTTTAAATAAATCTTTATATCATCATGAATATATGACGACAGTCTCATATAAATCAATGGAGATAATAAGAAGTCTGATGCACATTTTACAGCCACAACGCCTTTCAAGCGTTTCGTTTTATAAGGTGATACTAAACATGACGTTTCTTCTTTTGCTGAAGTATATGAGGCATAACATGTTCTTCGCAAGCCCAAAGTTTTTGGATAATTCATGAATATGTTTTAAGGAATTTAACAAAACGTGCAAAATCTAAAGTCACAAATGCTGAGCTAACAAAGTTCAATATAATATTAGTAACTTAACTTCGTCACAAAGCACAGTAGTAGATATACCAAAAATGCATGAAAACAAAAATTTATTTACACATAATTCATTTTGTAATATTTTTTGTCGAAAAATTTTTCTTCGTTTAAAAACTTTTTTTTTTTTAATTAAATATAATGAAATAAATTTTAAATAATGTTATATTCAACTAGTTGTTGCTGAAAAGTATTCTTTCAAACTAACCCCTACTAAAGTTCTGACAGATTTCATCTGAATTCCATTTTGGCAAAAATTAAATAAAAGTAATATTTTATGACTCTTATGTATGTAGCGCATTTTTTAGTTTCAATTAATACAACTTAAGTAACTCAGTAACTGAACGACAGGGGCGTAGAAAAGGGTGGGCTCTTCGTATCAAAGCCTTACCCGTAGAATTTTGCAAGATTTTCTTTTATTGTTAAAGGAAAAAATATTCATTTAAAAATGTTTACGAATTTTTGTAATTGATATTAAGAGTGGGTAAATAGTAATTAGCACTTAATTATAAGTGTCTTTTTTTTTTTTTTTTTTTTTTTTTTTTTTTTTGAAAAAAATGTGAACCATTTTGAAATGTGTAGGTTTGAGCCTGTACCGCCTTCCCCTCTCCTTCATGATTTGTGATTTGCGAACTTCTACGCTTTTATGTGGGATTGTATGTATAAATTAAACTACATTAAGTTCATATATATTACCCAATTTTAACACTTTTGCGACCGCTGATGAAGATTTAATTCATTTCGAAATCTGAAAATCCGCCAGTGGGCGTTTCTTTTGCAATTTGTATGTTGATATATTTTTTAAGAATATTTCCTATATTGTTTATATTTGCTCAATCAAAATAGTATGAATACAAATACTTTCATTTGAAAGAGTATAATTGTAATACATACTCATTTGCAATATGAATATGGATAGGAAAGACCATGTTTTGAAATAATGTAACTTAAAAGAATAACGCCCACAGGCGGAACGTATATTCAAAAAGACAAAAACATGCAATCGCGAAGGTGTTAATACATTTATTTTAAAGTCTTTCTTTAAATTAAAATGAAACAGAAGATTCTCACTACATTTTACTTGGTGTATCATTAATAGTTATAACGAAATAATAACGTTGTTTTAAATATATAAAACAACATAGTGGTTATTAATATTATTAATTTCTAAACAGTCTATTAAACACAAAAGTTGTAAACATTATTTTAATTTATTTAATTTCCTTGATACTGAAAAAAATATTTTTTTTAATTAAGTATAACGAAGCAGAAATCTAGATTTACTGAGAAGGAAGCAGCTTTCCAGCGATTTGTTTCTGCTAACAAAATAAAGAGATAAACAATAAATCAGAAAGCAGTTGTTCAAGCGACTTTCGCTGCGACAATTAGAACAACGACAATTACATTAATTAGTTTGAAAATAGTTATTATTATTATTTTTTTTTTTTTTTTAATTTATACATGACGGATTTGGAGGTCATGTTTCAAATTATGAAAAATCAGCATAGTAACTCCCTTCATGAGTCATATTCTCAAAATATTAATTTAACTTTTTATAATAAATATTTCGTAAAATTAATTTGCCTGTTCCATTCAACAGAGACAAAAGTACACTGATATCGAAAATTTCGAGAGAAACATCGTAAAACTCCCGCTATCATTGCTGCCAAGCCAATGGGAGGAGCCTAAGCAGTTTCACTTACCAGGAAACGATCCCAATAGTGTAGTAATAGAAATAAATTAAATTATGTTTATTTGAGAGGGCATAATATAACGTGATTTTTGACGCATAAACTGTCAGCCCTCGTTAGTCCGTTCTTGAGAAATCTATGTTTAAGTTTGAGTGAAAATATAGTAATATGAAAGAAGTGGGAGGAGTTCTGTGAAAAACTGCCAGAACCATGACATTTTTTTATCAATTTTTAGATTCTATTTTAGCGAATTTTTAGACGTTAATCCTTTGCGCTCGGCATATTTTCCTATACGTCACACGTATAGTTTTCAACTTACTACCTTTTGGCTACCGAAAATTTTTAATAATTTGTTTTATTTTACTTCATCATTAAATTAAATAAATCTTTCTGTTAAAATTTTCCGGTAGCCGAAAGGTAGCTTATAGATACACCTTTTAGAAAAATAACATTTCATTTGCAGAGGAACACCGTAAGGCGTGACTCGAGTTTTAATGTCCCCTCAGAAGGGAGATACGACGGGGCTTAATACCATTACGGGAAAACTAGCGT